>VZDJ01007749.1:51318285-51388213 GCA_008694505.1 Cyanoderma ruficeps
AGTAGGACCAAAGAAGCTGATTAATTGTGCAGAGGAGCAGAATTCTCCTAGCCCAAATTGTTCCGCCAGTTATGTGAAGATCAGCTGATGGGAAGGTGATCCTTTCTGCTTAATCTTCATTGAAAGGTGCCTGATGAAATGTCTGGAATTAATCAGTGATGTGTAAAGTTAGAACATTCTTTAAAAGGGAAAGACACAATCTCAAAGATTAGTAAAAGTTTGAAAATTAGGATTATGGCAATCAGTTACTATCCACTTACAACTAATTCTTGAAAAAGTAATGAGTTCTGCTGCTAATAGAAGCACATTCAAGATTACAGGAATAGTTAAATATTCCAGAATATTTATCATAAGTTTCACTTAGATCAATTAATAAGCTCAGACTTTTTGATGGATGAATGAAAGAACAAAGTTTTAAATTTAGGCTTAAATTTCTTAGATGTGCCTTCATTAAGAAAATAGTTGAGACTGGCCACTGAACTTATGCTTTAAGAACAAAACAAATGCAGATGATAACCCAAACACATTGGCAGATTTGGGTACTATGGGCAAGAACACTCTAATTTATTATATTTTACTATGGATATGTTGTTTGGTGGGACTATTTATATCTTAGATCAATAAAAAAGTGAGTAAACAATTTAATGAAGGAGGTAGGCACGTGTATCAGCGGGTATTAGGTGGTGCTTCTGATCTTGAAATTTGGAGTAAATTACAGCTTTAAGAAGCAGCTCTAACAATACCAGCAGTACTGAGAGGCTGCAAAATTGGCTAAAATTTGTACGAAGTGTGCAAGTAAACCTATGGATTTTCTTGAATTTATTGGTGTTATTTAACATAAGTTATTTAAATCAGACTAATTCCCTTTATATCCATCCATTTTGCAGTTAATGAATGCTTTTTTGGCCATTAACACACAAAAAAACCCCAAAAAACCAAAAAAAACCACCACAAGTCAATAAATCAATTTAAAACAAAAAAATTAAACCTTCAAATTAATAAAAAATATAATTTGCATGATTAACACTGTGAAGAAAAGTAAAAGATCTGTTTTTGGCTTCTGTATAGCATGGTCTGTATCTAAAAGAATGTAGATGGCTTTCTAGAGACCAGATGACACAGAAAGGAAATTAAATTGGGTGTCAGAGAAGTTTAAAAAAGGGGATATTATCACCACTTGTCTTTATTTGCATTATGCAAACCTGTCTAAATTTCAGTAAAACTCAAGCAAATCATCAGCCAAGTCCCAGACCCAGCCACATCCAGGCCTGGCTGTCCTTGCCCAGCCCCCTTGGCCTTCCATCCCCTCTGTCTGTGGGCTGGGATCCCATTTTGGACCCCTGGGCCCATGTATTCCTGTCCCAGCAATTTCACAGCACTGATTGGCCCCTCTATATCCTGAATAGAGTACTTCCCTGTGAGTAGGGTAAGGGAAGAAGCCTTACTCGACACAGGTTCAATAGCTCAATTTCATACACTGCAATAAATTACATATAAGAGAAAGTTGAAGCTGGGATGAAGAGAAAATAGAGTTTTGATGCTGCTACAGCTTTTGCTAGTGGAATCCACACTGACAATCCAAGAGAGATTCTAAATAAAGAAATAAATTCAACACTCTACATCCCACACCTAAAAGAAGATTTCCATTGTCAAGGCTGAGACAGCTTGGCCAGAAGGCTTTTTTTTGAACACCAATTGTTCATATAATTACTGCAAGCTAAAAAATATAAGAAAGGAAGAAGAAAAGGAAAAAATGAGGAGTGTTAATAACTGTTTGGTTGGGGGGGGGGGTTTAAGCACTAGAATCGTGTCAGGAAGAATTAGAATACTAGTTTATCACTTTGGGATACTTTTGAATGTAAAAAAAGTGTCATATCTTTAAAAGAAAAGTGAAATGTTTTTAATCTATGACTGAAGGTACTGAAAGATATAATTATTTGCCTCTCTTGGCAATTTTGTTCTACAAAAGAAACAATTTTACAGTTTCTACTTAAGCTCTCACTTCTTTTATTATGTTCTTCCCTTACTGTTTCATCTCTCCCCCATATTACTCCACAGTACTATTTATCCCACCCCCAGATCTAAGAAAGTGACAAATTTTGGTACGATTTTTTTTATTCTGTGTTGTACTTTTTTCCTTTTTGTTACCTTATTTTCCCTTCATTTCCTTAACCCCTTCCCTTTAGAGTTGTGCATAATTTCCACCTCCCTTCCTTGATTCTCTATTTATTTCTCCCTTTTCTCTCAGTTCTTTCTTATTGTCTGTCTAGAGCCCAAGTTCTGATCACTTCTCTGCATATCTTGTCACTTGCTTCTTGATTTCTTATTTTTCTGCTCATGCCCTTCATCTTCCCCAACACAAGAAATCGGAAAAGGAAGATAAGAATTCAGCATGGCTGAGTATGGACCTACTAGTCAAATTAAAGGGCAAGAAGAAAATGCACAGGCAATGGATGCAAGCTATACTGGGAAGGGTTTAGAAACACAGTCCTGTTGTGTAGGGGTGGGGTGAGGAAGGACAGGCTGTATCTGATGCTAAATTTGGCAAAGGATGCAAAAAAAATAACAAGGGCAGGTATGTCAGACAGAAGAGGAAGGTCAAGGAAGGCACCTGATGCCTCTTTCCCCCACCCCCTCACAATAAAAAAGGATGACAAACTCCAAACAATGGATGAGAAACTGGATGAGGTATTCAACACTATTTTTGCCTCAGTTTTCAATGGGAACATCTTTTTCCACATGTCTCAAGTGAGTGAAATGCAAGGAAGGGATTGTGGGAGCAAAGTGCTTCCCACTGTGAGTGAAAAACTAGTTCATGACCACTTGAGGAATCACATTGTACATAGGTCCATGGGAGCTGGTGGGATACATGCCAGAGTCCTGAGGGAATTGACACATGTCATTGCCAAGCTATTCTCCATCACATTTGATGTCATACCAATCAGAAGTCCCAGATTACTGAATAAAAGAAAATGTAGTACCCATCTTTAAAAAGGGTAGGAAGGTGGACCCTGGGAACTACTGACAAATCAACTTCCCCTCTATGCCCAAAAAAAATCATGGAATAGATTCTCCTAGAAGCTGTGATAAGACACATGGAGGACAGGGAGGTGACTTGAGACACCTGTCATGCCTTTATCAAGGATAAGCCTTGCCTGATCAACCTGGTGGCCTTCTATGATGGAATAACTACACCAGTGGACAAGGGAAGGGCTGCAGTCGTCTCCTATCTGGATTTCTGGAAGGCCTTGAACACAGTCCCATAGAACATCCATTTCTCTAAACTGGAGCAAGAAGGATTTGGTGGATGGAAGGTTTAGATGAGGAATTGGTTGGACGGTCACCAAATGCAAGATGCTGTGCCTGAGTTGGGACAACCTCCCACCTGAGGTACTGCATCCAGCCCCAGGGCCCCCCGCACAGGAGGGACATACACCTGTTGGAGCAAGTCCAGAGGAGAGACATGAAGATGATTAGAGGGACAAACCAACTCTCCTATGGGGAAAGGCTGAGAGGCTGGATGGCATTTTAAACCACCTGATCTAGTAGAAGGTGTCCTGACTGGAAGTAGATGGTCATTAAGGTCCCTTCCAACCCACACCATTCTATGATTCTCCATCTGTTAAATCACTAGGCATGATGAAAAAAGGATAAAATATGGAAGAGACAGGATTCACAACCTATACAAAACATCTCTCTCCCTCTGCCTCTTGCACCACATAGCAGTAGTTATCAAGGGATTTTTTTTTTTCAAAGTAGCCTTCCTCATCCATCTCCTGCCCATGGGCCAAAGAGAAGGACTCCTTCCTTTTACTAGAAAGATAGATCTGCTTCTGTAGCCCCAAGAAGCAAATCAAGAATATATGCTTGAAAACCATCTCAAATGTTGATACTTCTCTTGTTTGCTATGGCATCCATAGTCCCAGAAATCCCTTCAGGGGTATGGGTGACATTTCCAAAAGGACCTACTGTTGAATCCTTGTTTCTACTTCTTCTGAGAACGTAAGTTACATTACATATATGCAAGTTTTTTTAGCTGAGTGAGATTGTCTAACCCCTTTGGGAAAAAAAAAAAAAAGGAGGGAAAAGGGCCAAAACACACCTTTCTGAAACACTTTCATTTCGGCCATAAGAACAAAATTAAAGAAGATAAATGTTTCCTGGTAGAGTAATTCTACTATTTAATATCAGTAATCAATCACTCACAAGACCATTGTGTGGGGACTCTCAGTCCCAACATCCAAATCCATCCCTGAAAGGGATCCTGAGCACAGGAGATTTTTTCCAAGCTGTCCTGCACTGATCAGCTTCATTTCTATGACTTCCTAAATGCCCATTCTGTCAGAGAGAGTCCTCCTCTCTTTAGAGCAGAGGAGGGTAGATTCCTGTGTTTTAATTGCTGATCTGACCTGCAGATTAATTTAAACCATTCTCCCTCCTGAGAGCACCACACCATGAGAATACAAAAATATTCTCATTTACCTTCCACTTCATCACTGATATCAATGACAGAATTTTTGCTGACTTGGGGCTTGAATAAGCCGCAATGTAATTATATTACTGTACTTCATAGTATTATACTTTTATATTCTATACCATAATTATACAGCACAGAATTAATTGCATGCAGATGTGTTAGCACGTCATTAATAAGATTTATCACACATTCTTCCAAGTAAATTACAAGAAATGATCATAACATGGTAATGATGTGGTGTCGTAATTTTTTGGAAAGTGTGAATGGGGGCGTTAGGGCTTTTGTACAATCTTTATTATGCTGCCTAACGCAATACCCCAAGGGGGTCTTGAGGAGAGCACATACACTGCCACTGTTGCTTATTCAAGACCCACAGACACTGCTGAAACAAATGTGTTCTCAAGTGCTGGCTTAAAGCAGAATTTTGTCTGTACCAGCCCTTAAGCACTCCATGTCTGCAAATATCATTCTACAAGCCTGTATAACATATTGTACAACCTAGGCTTAATCTCATGCACTCCACAGTCTTAGCAACATTTGAAAAAGCTTACATTGGTCTCTAATATTAAGAAATTAAATTTAAATTAAATTTAAAGTATCTCATCTTCTTATAGTGCTTTAATTTGTACCACATATTTTCTCATGTGCCTCACAGTTCTTCCTCTAACACTGCTGTCAGACAGTTTTTTCAAGGCAAATATCAATTTTCCACATGCATCTGGAAGCCATTAAGTAGCAGGGAAACCATGCTACTTAACATGGTTAAGTTGCATGATTCTGCTACTTAAGCTAGGTAATGCTAAGAAAAATGTACTGTAAACAAAACAGGGAACAGGCCAAAATGGGATGTCTAACATGCTCTGTGGGGATCTTCTTCACACACTAGTACCTTGCACATCTTCTGAACCATATATACCATAAAATAGTAATTTAATTTCTCAAACAACATAAAGCAATTTTTACTGAAGTAATGACTAGCAAAATTCTTGAGAAAGTCCTTAATGTCAGTTCAGAGGAGGTTAACACTTGTGAAAACTCATTAGGAATATTGGCTGCAAAGTCTATGACAGCAAAATCAGATAATTTGTGGATTAAGGTAAGGACAGAACACACAGGTTTAACTGTACAGACTTACACATTTAAATAGGTTCCATTTATAATTAAATTTCACGCTGTCCCAGACAGGAGGAAGAAAACCAAATAGCTTCTACTGCTGTTAATATATTTGTCACACAATTTTGGCAGCTTTGATCAGCTTTGTCATTTCAGGCAGGCAGTAGTTTTTATATTGATTCGGGCATTAATCAGAACACATTTTTTTTATTCCAGAATTAGCATACCAGAAGTGTTTTGTGAGTTATCATGCTAATATGTTCTATGAAAGACTAAATTAACATTTTACTGCTGCTAACCAGAGGCAATGCTTCATATACAATTCAGATGATGTTGCCAAACTTTTCACATTACCAGCTGTTTAAATTTGAGGGTGCTTAATAGCTGTGGACCTAAAGAAAGATCTTTTGAAAATAACCTAACAAAGCCCCCCACAGTCCAGTACCAATATTCCCAGAGCTAATGAAGCCCCATACTGTTCCTGGTCTCTATTGTGCTTCCTTTAATGAGGTAAAGCATAATGTTCCAAACACCATTATGCAGCAGCCCTTTCCATCTTCACCCTTCCTTTCATTTTTTTCAAACATTTTTTAGTCTCAATGGTATTCTGAAAAACGATAGGAGAGCAGAAGAGAGGAGGGAACTGCTAACCTGCTACATCTGAACTGCTTTCATTCCCTGGGGGTAAAAGATAATGATATTGTGGTTGGACTGTATTTTGCTGTTTTCCACCATATTCATGTGAAAACTGCTACCTTTCTTCTAAAGCAACCACCCAATGTCAACAGTTACCATTATGCATTGTGTTTTGCTGGAAAAATTCCTGTCTGTCACCACAGAGATTTCCTATAGTAAACATTCCAGTTTCATCCTACCTGCACAGATCCTGCAGCAGCTACTGCTTTCCAGGGAGTACTCATTGATCACCATTCAAGCGATTTTTTTTTTTACTTTTGTGAGCTCTGTATAACAAAAGTCAGCATGGTATCTGTGAAGTTGTGGCGGCAGAAGTTTGTGTCTTCTACAGACATGTAGAATTTTTGCCAGGGATCTGATTGCAACAGTTGAGAGTAGACAGAAGGGTTCACTTTTTGTCTGAGAATCGTTCCTATCTACAGTGAGGACCACAGCTTATGCACTCTACTTAGACTTAGAATAAACATTACTCAAGTTTCAATTCAGATTTGAAGTGTCATTGAAAAGAACAAACCTTCATATACATTTAGAACAACAGTTACACTCAATTATAGAATTTAACATATACTCCTAGAATCACCCTTATATAAGTAATCATGATTTAAAAATAATTAAATTTAGATAGTGCCAAAATGGATTATACAGGAAGTTGACTTGCTCCAAAGAATTACCCATCTCCATTGTCACCTTTTGATACTCGTGTTGAAAAGACTTTTTCATCAAGGTAAGGACATCACCAAATTTTGATAATGTCATATAGGAGGTACTAAATTCCTGAATACTGATATTGTCTCAGTCAATGATGTAAAGAAATACCAACTACAGCAATAATGGCAAAGAATAAGGGCTAGGCTGTTCCTCAACAATTATTTCCGTTCACTCTGGGATCTGCAGAAAGCCTGTACAAACCTGAGAAGAACTATGTTCTCATCAAGTTAGTCTCCTCATAATCAAACTGCCAGATTCCCCTTCAGCATCCCTCTATAAATGTCAAATGTTTAGCAATAATTTAATGTTTAAGAGGTTAGGACTTGGATGGCACTGCCAATATCTATATCCACAAAGGTCACAGCTCTTTAGCCAAACACCAATAATTCAAGGCTGTGTGGGTTTCTGCTCTGACATAGTTGTCAAACAGCACCTGGGAGTTTACAATCACATTTTAGCTGCGGGTACTCTTAATTAATGGTGGATACATTTTTCCTGCAGAGGAGCTAAGATTAGTTTTTCTCCTCTGGCGACTTTCCCAACCCATCATCACAATCTCAGTTAATCTGAGTTGATCCTCAGACAGCTAATTTATATCTCTGCTTTGCTCTTCTTTATGAACCAAGTTGTTGCATCATCCATTATAAGTGGAAGATAGGGATTTATACACATTTTCTTTATCAATAGATTAAAAATGGAAAAATCCCATACTTCCTAAGGGTGGGATTGATCTAATTTAACTTCTATTCACGTGAAGCTCAATCTGGTTTACCATACCTCCACAAAAAAAGGAAAAAAAAGTAATAAGCAGGTCCAGAAGATAGTATATTAGACCTAGCATATTAGACCTAGTTTAAACTTAACCTGCTTTCAAAACCTACTTCTCTCTCTGTCTCTTCACTATGGGAATAGTCAAAGTGTCTAATTTAGATTTGGCCAGATTTTTTGACCCCAAAGTTAGATCCCCCACTAATTCCCAAATGGCTCCTTTTCTGTTTGAAGAGAAGGGAAGACCTAACCTGTGACCAGCCCTATCCTCACTAGAACGATGTTTTGGGGAAAAAATTATCCATAGTCCTGAAATCTGCCTAAAAGGAAGCAAGAAGACATTGAAGAACAGAGTTTCATCCTACTCTGATAAGATACCAGTAAGTCACTTAACAAGCAACTCCACAAGCAACTTGCGGCGAAAGCAGCTGTAATCTTTAAAGCAAGTAAGAAAACATCTAATCCAAATCGTCAACTAATCCTTACACAAATGCTGTCAACCACCTCAATCTCTCTGGCAGAGCCATCCTCAATTTTTACAGCCCAGTGCTCCAAGCCCTCAATTTTAGAAGCTATGTAAGAATTCACTTCATATTGAGGCAGGCTGTCATACCATGAAGAGGATGCAGCTTTTCATCAGCTCCAAGTTAATTTTTTTTCCAAAGACCTTCTAAAATCACAGGCTTATAGAAAGAGAAAAAAAATCAAAGAAAATCTAAATATCTGCTTAATTGTTCAAAGAGATATGATGTATTTAACAACCTAGCTTTTATTTACGAATGTTTGATATTCAAAGTTGACTACTGTCAATGAATATTCTCTTTTGGAAGACAGCATTTTTCACCTGCGTTGTGTTTCAACTATTCAAGAAGAGACATTGCTACTTTACCTACATATTTAGCTTTTCAGAATCTGTGATCTGCAATGACGATTTCACAGATTTAGGTGCTGCATGTTCATGTAGAAATGTTCTTCCCTTTCTTGGTTTCAGATGCCCTGGCTAAATGAATGGGTTTTTCTTTTTGTCAGCATCAAGGAAGCATATACCTATGGCAAGTAAGGAAAAGAACTAAGAGAAAACTTTATTCTTAATACTTTGACTGGGACATTATTTCCTAGCATTACAGTAAGATTTCATGGAAATCTGGTGCCTAACAAATACAAAAAACTGAAAAAAACCAAAACCTGACCAAAAAAAACAAACCAAAACAAAACCACAACAGAAAACACCCCCAACTAGTTACCTAACATATTTTGTTGTTTCATCTTTAATTTTAAGGAATGTATTTAACTTGCAGAGAGAATTTTGAAGATCTTAGTACCCACTCTCTGCACATTTGGGAGCCCAACTGCCACTGAACCTGTTGGCTAAATGTTTTCCCACACAGAGTACAATATCACTCTGTGAAATAAGCACACAATACTACTACAGCCTTTCACATGTGAGATGCAACACAGCCCACAGAGGATCAGTAACAGAGCATGCAGCCTTTGACTAATGAGCCACAAGCCAAGGCTGCTTACTCCATCATGAGGTTGAAAAAGTGTCAGAGTAGTTCTATAATTTCTACATCAGCTCATCACCCAAAGTGCAAGGCAGCTTGCTGAAGCCATGAAGCCCAGAGACCTGTTCCTTTCCAGCCTACTGAGCCATTTGTTATCAGTGTTGAGCTTTCAAAGACAAAATAATTTCTCTGCCTCGAAAAGAAGTAAATTTGTGTTCTTAGAAGAAATCTGTTTTTTTCATTAAGACTCAAAAAGAATAAACCAAAACATTAATCAAGGTGTCACAGTAGTGAATCCAGTGTGAGGTGAAACTATTTAAAGAGGCTTTCTTTAACCCAGGGATGCAAATATTCTGAGTAGTCCCTTCAGAAGGAAAGCATGCTCTCAGAAGTGCATTTGACTTCTGTACAGCTGCTCTGACTTGCCCACTGAAGGAGCCTCTTGATTGCAAGTCAGATTTTCTCAAGCTCCCTGCAAGCCTGACCTTTTCTGGGTTTCATTGTCTTTGTAAAACTCCTTGTTCCCAAGAGAGGAAAAGCTACCGCCTTTGACTGATGGTAGCAACTCCTCTCCTAGGGAGTAAGGCAGAGAGAATCAGACATAATTATTGGGAAGAGCTTAGTTCATTTTTCACCCATCACATGGGAGCTAAGCCATTGCTTCAATTAGAGGTTGTTAGCTGTTCCCCGGCCAGTACAAACTAGTAACCAGCAGCTGCAGCTTTTTTTGTACTACATTACACAGGAGAAAATGAGCTGCTGCTAGTAATAAATCAGCATAATATAATTTTGATTTAATGTTTATCCCTTCCTCCTTTAGTAGCTACTAGTGTTTTGATCCCTTTAAAACATTCTCACCATAATGCTAATTTTGATAAGCTGCTGCAGACATATCCAACTTTAGTTTTGAAAACACCCTTTTTTCCATAAACCTTCCATCTGTAGCACACCACTGTATCTCCTCTAATATTTAACTGATAAACCCATTCAATTACCAATATGTTACTTGCAATCTTTGTTGCACTTGTGAAACTTCCTGTGACAGCTCAGCTCTGGAGAGAGAGGGGGGTGTTATGTTTACAGCAAGAACAAGCTGTAATTACAAGCTGCAGATATAAATATGCACTTCCAAACCACAGAGAAAGTGAGTTGCTTTAGCCATTAAAGTTATCCAGCAGTGTAAACATTTCAATACTTGTAATGACAGCTTGTTCTCATTTTCGTGCTTACAGAAATTGGGCTGCTTCTGGCTGCTATCAATTAGCACATCCCAACAGTTTGGAGGGATGTGGCTGTCAGTGACCCCACATTCACGTGTCAAGATAGAAGCCATGTGCATCTGAATATCTGTCCTTGGCTTTTCTAAGCTTGATGACAGCTTGGGCTGCTAAAACACCCAGTCTGGCACTTCACTGAGCAACAGCTTGCAAGGGCAATAATAATAATAACAACATATCTTTATAATATGGTAATACGCTTATAATAATAAATAGAATCTATTTCTAGCTGAAGAATAACAGGCTACACTGGAACAACATGGGTTTCAGGTTGATCTCTTTATCCAGTACTCAGCACCTACACTAAGGCATCAAAAATAAGCCTCATATTTTATTTATAAAAAGCCTAACTTTTTAAAGAATTGTTGGAAATGGAAGAAGAGATGTATCATTGAATATTTTAGCAGTCTAAATAAATAAAGCATAAGTGATGAAATGTCAGACTAGGTAATTTTGAGTCTTCTTTAAGCAACAGCTTAGATGCCTGAGAGCGTAGAAAGGAACAATCAATCTTTACATCTTCCATGCAAAGTATTTTCTCCAATGCCTGTGCTCTGAACAACTTCAGTAGTTAAGCTTATGCTTCCTGTGATACTGTTTCCTTCAAAAATTCATTTGAAGTGTTTTGGTGGAGACAGGCTGCCTCCTCCAAGCATTTTTGTCATCCTCCTTATTTTGGGTGAGACAGTCAGATCTGGAAAAGTTAAAGTTAGCCTAAGTCACTGCCACTACAGCTGGCCTTCCCCAGTAGCTCAGATAACCTAGCATTGCTCTGGGTCATTAAACATAGCATAACCTTAAATACTGAAAATTTAGAAAGTAGCAGCAAGCATGAAACAAAATTTTCCCTTTTTCAGGAATTACTCTCAGCTGCTTTAACTCATCCCCATTTCAGCTCATACATGAATTTCCACAGTACTTAATTCCGACAATCAGGATCTTGAATTCAATTCTCAGAGCCCCCAGTCTGACACAATGTAACATTATCATATTTAAAAACATTTGAGAAGGTTTTGAGCTATCGAAATTCAGAAAAGTCAGTTGCATTTAAATGAGCTCTTTATTAATTAGAATTAGACTTATTCTTTCCCACCTGCAGTATAGACTTCTTTGATTTCTGTATTAGGGTTAAGTAACCACATATTTATGACCAACATAAGTCCTGCCTCCTCTTCCCTTGTTCAAAAGAAGCAAAAGTAAGTTGTCTTTCTTTCTTGCCACACTGATAAACATTCAATTGCTTGAAACATATGGGGTTCTCTGACCATGCCAAAGCATTTCAGTCAGTTGGCAAGGTCACTGCAACAGTTTGGACTGCGTTTCAGATTATTTGCCAGACTTAACACTCAAAATGCTACATCTTATAAAACACTAATAGAATCATAGAATGATTTGTATTAGAAAGAACCTTTAAGATCATCCATGGGCAAAGACGCCTCCTACTAGACCAGGTTGCTCGGGGCCCCATCCAGCTTGGTCCTCAATGCTTCCAGGGATGGGGCATCCACGATGTTTGTGAGAAATCTGTTCCAGTGCCTCACCAACCTCACGGCCAATAACTTCCTCCTAATCTGAATTTACTCTTTTTTTAGCTTGAATCCATTACCCTTTTTCTTGTCACTACATGCTCTTGCAAAAAGTCCCTCTCCCTCTTTCCTGTAGGCTCCCTTCAGGTACCAGAAGGCTGCAGTTAGGTCAACCCTAAGATGGCTCTTTTGCGGGCTGTGCAAATTCAATTCTCTCAGCCTTCCCACAGATGACAGGTGTTCCATCCCTCTAATCATCTTGTTGACCCTCTTCTGGACTCTTTCCAACAGGACCATGTTTTTCTTGTGCTGAGGACTCCAGAGATGAAATTAGTACTCCAGGTGGAGTCTCATCAGAGTGGAAAGCAAGCAGCTTAATGTTTGTCTGTCTTATATTTAACAGCTATAATATAATAAAGTTTCCTTCATTTTTATATCATTAATTCTTGTCAATAAATATTGAACTTGTTGAGAAGAAAATTTCAATTATTTTCAATTTTTTTGAAAATTAATGTCACTTCAAAAGTTTTGGAGGAAGCAATAGGGTTACAGAGAGAATCTGAGTGTTGGCCCCTTCCTTGACTCCCTCAGAATACAGGATAACTTGGAGAAGGTCGTTCTCCCTCCTTCTTGTTGAAGTTATGACACTTGAAGTAATGTGTCCCTATCCCCCAAAAAAGAATGCTCCAGATCAGCAGGAAGAATGCTTTGGGACACTTTGTGAGCCACTACCCATGGAGTCTACTTTCTAATCCTGCAGATATTGGCATTGTACAGGTTTTCATGAGGCAACAACTTGGGAACAATCTTTACCTCATCTGTACCTTAGGGTTTGGGGGGAAAAGCACGCCAAGTAACTAAATTCCCCTAAGTGCATAAGGAGACTAAATCTCCTTATCTCATACTCTAGCCAAACACTTCATATTTTTTGTAAAAATATAGGGGAAATCATATCACAGACAAAGTTAAAAAAAATATATCACCAAATCAGGAAGCTGACAGAGAACTCTTGCCTGTGAAAGTTAACAGTGTGCAGAGGAACAGAGAATGAAATGTTCTTCACTTTAGATTCGTAATAAA
Organism: Cyanoderma ruficeps; assembly: GCA_008694505.1. Taxonomy (NCBI): domain Eukaryota; kingdom Metazoa; phylum Chordata; class Aves; order Passeriformes; family Timaliidae; genus Cyanoderma; species Cyanoderma ruficeps. The sequence continues at coordinate 51,331,436 of VZDJ01007749.1, forward strand.
ACTTTCAGTGCTTCACAGTGCCTCTGGTAGCTCTTCAGACCCTCTCAAAGGAGCTGTGACTCATCGGCTGAAGAATGCGAGTCTGGGGCTCACTTTTTTTCCTTGAGGCCATGCCACCTTCACTTTAGTGCCTACATCTATAACAGAAGTTGAAAATGCTATGATTCTGCATTGTTTGGCACATTCCACACTCCTAGGAATAAAATGATTTTGCTGGAAAGAAGGGAAGATGAGATTATGTAAAACACTCTTACATTTGCAACAAGTTATTGCTCTGGTCTCTACAAGTAACTCACGGTTAAAATTTCATGTTAATAGCATTGGGGAGTAGCAGGAGACTAAGCCAATGTAATGAAAGAAGCTAATAAAGCAAGGCATCTCTGGACCTTCTGTCTCCCTGTGTTATCTGTATTGCACTTTAATTCAGCTGCACATCCTAAATTTCATGGCAATATAAACCTTAAAACTCTAATTGGGAACATTTTGGCTAATGTATATGTGAATCAAGAAGGCTTTTGATAAAACTGAAGAAGAAAGAAAGGAAAAGCCCATGAGATATGAGCCCTCCAGAACATTTTTGTGGGGGTTTCTGGGTTGTGTGTATTCTTTACAGATCCATGCTCCAAAACAACCAATACGGAAGACATAAGGAAGGGAAATGTAGTCAGAAACATTCCTATGAGTTTTAATTTTCTTTGAATGAAAAACAACTTTAAAAACAACTGGAAAGCTTAAAAGATGATATTGCAATGCCAGAAAAATGGCAACTTTTGTGACAGTTTATTGTGAATCAATATTAGAGTGACATAATGTCAGTTCAAGTTATCCTACTATGGAAATAAACGTATCATGAAATTTAAGACCTAAAGATCTGGCATGTGGAAAACTTGTAGCAAGAGATACAAAGAAAAGGGGAGTTAGTGCTGTATCAGTAAATCTGAGGCCTAAATCAAGTAGAAAAACAAACATAAAAGTTGTAAAAAATACATTACTTAGTGTGTCTTTCCTCCTCTGAATAGCATCCTAACCATGAATAAATAACACTTGTTCCCTGTCCAGACAGGATATTGTTCACCACAGGAAAGGAAAAGATATGAAGAATATGGATCTGTAAGTCCCCTCTGCCTGGTCAAATTCTAAGATTTCCAGAGTCTCTCTGACACAGACATAAATCAGAGCCTCGTACCTTGAGCGCTTTCAGCTGGGGAAATAGGCTGACTTAATAGTACATTGATATGGCAAAAAAAAAAGGGCTACAGAAGAATGAAGAATAAGGCCTGTCATGTGCAAATAATGTAGGATGAGGTGAAAATTAGGGTCTTGACAGGTAATAATAAGAGCTTTTAGACAATAGGCAGCTGAGTCTGCTGAGGAGAGAACCTTCAGCCTGAAAGAGCTACTGGGACCTTTCCTTACTAAGACAAATGCCCTGAAAGGATGTCAGGACTTAGAAGTATTTTTGTACAGCTCACTCCCAAACCCAACTCACGCTCTGATTAGCCCCACTCTTTGCTCAGAGCCAAGTGTACAGCGTGGTTGAAAACAATGAGGACACAGATGGACTTGGATGGGAAGACTGTTACCAAGAATAGTGGGAACATGACCCAGAAGATCAGAAATCAGCATGAGGTGTAAATTTTAAAATTGTGAGAATTCCAATATTCATTACAAAAATGCTTGAATTGCATCCATGTTAGTGGAACAGGGTCCATTTGAATGCAAGAAAAAATCAGGAAGCTGCCACAACAAAACCTATGACACAGTCTCAATGTTATATACCAAGGAATCATTAAAGTAAAATAGGAAACTATTGGAAGAGCTGAAGGGAAGACTACAAGGCATATACTTTGCCTGTTTTAGTCATTTACGGAAGCTTAATTGTGGAGCTTTCTAACTTCCTAACTGAAAGTGAACTTTATAAAAGACCAGGTAATTGTTGCAACATCATTTGGTTGAATAACCAAACAATCAAAAATTATTTTCATATCTTCTGCAAAGCACTACAGAAGTAAAAAGATACATACAACTGTTTATTGCTTATGCAAACTTAATTAAGCTGAACTCAAGAATCTGTACTAATGCAAATAGTTTAGGCCTTGGGCTCAAGATGTGCAGCCAAGTACTTATTATACTTATTATCTCCTTAGTGCACTTTTTACTTTCCCTTCCCTTCTGCTGCCTGCTATATACCATCAGCAATTTTTAGCTTGATTTTTTCACTTGAAAAAATAATTTGGGAATTTTACAAATAAATAAACCAAAACCACACACACATCTACAAGAATATTCCTTGATGAAGAAGCAGACACCCACACACACACATACACACTTGCCCCAATTTTCTCTTATTGACCTCCAAATCTTTGGTAAACAGTCTCCTGTTCAGGTAGGCATTTTCAGCAGGAGTTATAAAAAAAAAAAAAAAAAAAGATCATTTAGGAAGCTGTAGGGAAACTTCACCATATGGTATGCCCAAAGGATACACTAGCAACCCATCATGTCATACTGCTGTATTAAACATCCCTCATTGCCTCCACTTGTAGCACAGGTCTGAACCAGAAAACCTGAGGAAATGCATACATGACAGTTCTTATTCTCCAAGTAGTTCATAGCAAAAATTATATCTAAGGAATGAAATAAGAATATGCAGGGAGAATAAAAACTGTATTGAGCAGACCTTTTCTCTTCCTGAATGGCTCAGTAAAATTCAGACAATCCAATGCAGAAAGGTAAGGGTACTGCCCCAGTGCCTAAGTTGCTGTATTATTATATCAGAATTATTATCATATTATATAATATTATATAATATTACATTATATTATATAATAGTATATAATATTACATTATATAATATTATATTANTGCAATGTAAGAAGAATACAATGCAAGTGCTTGTGAGGCCTTTTGGTGTACATGACCACAGATGGTGCAAGGCACCTGAGAATCTGACCTAGAAATTCATTTGTTCTGAGACCCTTTAAATCCTTTGCATGCTTTCTTTGGAGCCCTGAATGAAAATAAAAGCTTTTAGCTCTGCTCCTTTTTTTACAAAAGTCTCCACTACCAACCACTGTTAAAGCTTCACACAGTGAAGTGCCTGAAGAACCCCTGCTGGAGCTCTGTGACTTAGGAAAAAGGCAAAAGAGAAAGAAACAAGGAAAGTAGGAAGGAAAAAGAGAAAGACAACTCACTTCTACTATCTTTGAAAAAGTGGAGCAAGGTGGGATTAAAGCATCAGATGAGACAGTCCAGACATAAAGCACAGGTGACCAAAAAAAAAGGTTCAACACAGGTTAGAACTTCTGTCTGCTGGCTGATTTTTGGCACCTTCTTCTGCAAAAGCAACCACTTGCTCTTCAGACCAGTGGCTGAGGACAAAGCACAGCATCCATCACTGGCACAGAAAGCTCTCTGTCATCATGCCATCAGCAATGGTCCTTGTGCTGCAGCCCGGAAGGGTGAAGGGTGAGCTCTTTAGGCTGTTTACTCTTAGCTAAACTGAACTACATTCAGGTATCAGTCAGATGACACCTGACAGGAAAAAACCACAAAGGCTTCAGCAGCGGGCCTGCAGATCAGCACCCACTGTCTTTTCTTTTTGTAGAAACATAGAAGGGTAAAATTATTTGGGTTGAAAAGGACCCCTCTGCCATGGGCAGGGATGCCACACACTAGATCAAGGTGTTGAAATCCCCATCCAACTTGACCGTGAACATTTCCAGGGATGGGACATCCACAACTTCTCTCGACAACTTGTTCCAATCCCTCCCCACTCCCACAGTGTGGTTTTTTTTCCTGAATCTAATCTAAACGTACTCTCTTTCAGTTTAAAGTTAGTCCCCCTTCCCCTATTACTGCAAACCCACCTCAAATGTCCCTCTCCAGCTGTCTCTCAGGCGTCCTTTAGCTACTGAAATGTTGCTACAAAGTGTCCCCAGAGCCTTCTCTTCTTCACGCTGAGCATTCCCAGCCTTTTCAGCCTGTCTCCATAGCAGAATTGATCCAGTCCTCTGATTTTCTTGGTACTCCTTCTCTGAACTCACTAACAAGCCTGTACTCTTCCTGTGCTAGGGAACACCAGGCTGAATGCAGTACTCGTGGTGGGGTTTCAGAGGGAGAATCCCCTCCCTTGCCCTGCTGGACACGCTGCTTTTGATCCAGCCCAGCACATGTTTGGCTTTCTGGGCTGTGACTGCAGAGTCACCCAGAGCTTTTCATCCACCAATACCCCCAAGCCCTCCTCCCTAGGGCTGTTCTAAATCCTTGTCCATCCAGCCTGTATTTGTGCTTGGGGTTGTCCTGGCCCAAGTGCAGGACTTTTGTCTTGGCTTGTTGAACTTTATGAGGTTCGTATGGAGCCACTTGAGCCTGTCAAAGTCCCTGAGGATGATATCCCTTCCCTCCAGTGTGTTAACTGCACCACACAGTTTGGTGTCATCAGCAAACTTGCTGAGGGTGCATGAAGTCCCAACTGTTTAATTTGTATTTATATTTGTTTTATTTTGTTTTCTCTTCACTTTTAAATATGAGTTGTCATTATTCAATTTAAAAATTACCATTCTAACTCAAAATCTACACCACAAATCAAAATGGGATGTAATTATAAACTTTTGGTATCATTATGAAATTAAATTGTAAAAACATCTTACGCAATTGCAACTAAACACTCTACACAGATGGTAAAATTGCACTTTACTAGTGAAGTTGGAAGTGAAGCTGGAAACTAAGTGAAGCTGGAAACAGTACTGGGCGTTGATAGGAATCAGTTACAAATGTAAAATTGATCACTAATTGACCAAAACTTCAGAGATAAGTTCCCTAATCAAAGAAGAGTTACAGGTTAAATAAATAAATCCCTCACTCACAGTCCCTGCTTTTGATACCCTGCTCCCTATGAAGTGGGACTTCATTTACTGATCATTTAAGAGACCAGAGGTTTTTAGTGTTCATCTTTGCTCAAATTATAGACAGACTTGAGACCAATTTTATAAAACAAAGCCTTCAGCACCAGTGACTTCTGTCACAGCGCATTATCTCCTCAGTAGTATTGGCACAGCTGCCTGAGAGGCTTTGCTGTGAACCAGACCAAGGAGTTGATAAAGCTGGAAATAATCCCATGGATTTTTACACTTATTTTTCTTCAAGTCAGATTGCTTTCTCCATCTAGATCTCCACAGGAGTGGGAACATGCGGGGAGGTGGCAGTTATCGTCTGCCTGCTACTTCAAAGTTCTGGGTCACAGCCTAACAACTTATTTTCTTAGTTGTTCCTTTCAAACAGTTGCAGATAATACATGGAAAAGCAGCAATAAATATTTAGCATTTAAAACATGTCCCATAATCTCAAACTTTGGAATTAAGTATGCAGTGAAGTCTTAAAGCTGTGCACAACTGCACTTCTGCACAAGACTGAAATATAGAACATTCACAATGTTGAAATTTCTCTTTTTCCCCAACTTAAGTATTTTCCTGCTATTTTCCAAATATCTTCCATTTTCCTCTTGCTAGCACATAGTTTGCAGCAGCTAGGCTCAGGTTGCTGGACACTCTGGACTCTGTCTCCACTTGACAGAGGAGAACATGGGAGTGTGTTCAGTCTACTCTGCTGGCTGGAGCCTTGAACCAAAGCATCCGTGTTTGACTTGGGAAAGCTGAGCTGTAAGAGATTGCTCTTCATCACCTTAGTCTATCCAGGACACTGCAGTGGAAACCTACCCTATAATTATGGGCCCCATGTGCAGAAAACACCAAGCCTTGCCTCGGATGAGCAATAATAAGTGGAAGTTGGGGGATTTATAATGTGCAGTTGTGAGGAAATCTGTCTCGAGAACATGTACTTAACTGATGGTATAGACATGCTGAGAGCTATTCTGCTGAGAGCAGTTTATTCCTGCAACATTCAGTTATTGCTTCAGGGGACTTTAAATATCATTTCTTGTGGCGCAGATGATCACAGGTATTCAGGCACATACAAGAAATGTAAGCTTTCCAGAGTGCTATTTCACTGAGGCACAGATGGAGCTGTATGATTTATCTGAAGTCATCCAGGGATACAGCAGCAATCAACCTCACCAGGACTATTCCCTAAAGCACAGCCAGACTTCATAATACATGCTGACTAAGTACACAGTCAGCAAGAGGAGTAGAAATGGATTCCTCCACTGAATTCTGTTTATTGCTATAAACAATTTACATGGATAGCAGCTTGTTATGGAGTTGGTGATTCATTGAGAAGTCTTACTAGATAATACTTGCTGTACAGCTTGAACTGTGGGTGCAACTAGTGTCTGTGAGGCTGGGCAGTTGGCTACATTTTGGCTAACTTGTCAGCAATGCAAACAGGATTTCTAAACCAGAAAACCCTGCACAGAGAGGAAGGAGGTGTGGAAAAAGGCATCAAATTTTGAGTTACACTCATAATCTAAAGATGACATCACATCACTGAAGCCACAGCGGCAGTTCTTGTACCATCTCCACAGTCTGCCTTTATCTTCTTTGGTCTTTTAAGTGTCACTGATGGTGATCTCAGCCCAGCTTCTCTTTTACACAAAGACATTTTATACAATTTGACCATTACAAAGGTCTTGCGTCTTTCATTGGCACCTACTGTAAGACTGTTTTTAACTGGCAGTGCAGACTGGAAGGATCTCAAGAGGAATGGGATTCAGATCCCCACTCTGCCCTGCTTACTGTCCTCTTGAACATATGTAGAGAAGCCTATAATGGTTTGCTATAACAGCCAACTCACTGTATAATGGGTGATGAACAAGTTATAATATTTTACTGCACTTGGCATAGTACATGAAGTGGCATATGCAGGGAGCATATTTCAGGATTTACTCAAGAGCAAGCATTGAAACATTCACATTCTTTGCAGGAGGCAAAAGGAAATAAAGACTTCAGTTTGTTTGGATTTTTTTATAAAACAGAAACATTCTTTGAAAGGGTTTGCTCTGGTTTTGCCATTTGAGGTACCAAATACAAAGCAGTTTGGCGGAGTTATGCTTGAATTATATTCTAACATTTGACACTATGTATAACTTGAGAGGAAGAAGGCTGTTTGTGAAATTCTCAGATACAGTTCTGTCAGATGCTGCAGGGAAACTGCCTGAATCTAGGAAACAGGAGGAGACAATGACCAGTGCACAAGCTGTCAAGAGCTGGACAACCCAACAGCCCTCTTCTGTGGGGTTTCTCCACACGTTTGACACGGTTTGTGGTGTACCAGTGAGATATCATTGCTGACATTAACACCTGCTTACATTGGAGCTCAGGTTGCTCTTTGCCATTTAGTTTCCTTTGTGTTATAGAAAGTGGGCTTTTCTAAGTGAAGGAACTGCACCATACCTATCCTATATAATGAGGACAGTTGTAATATTATGGTATTCATAATTGTAAAAACAAGCAGACTGATGCAGTAACAACAATTTGTCCTCCCATCTGTTTTAAACCAGAGGTTTTTCCTGAATCTCAACATCTTCACTCCTAATACTCAGCTGCTGAAAGAATGAAGCACTCTTTTAAGCTCTCTTTTAGCTTAACATCATTAGATTTCCGTTAAAAGTTGCCATGTGGCTGGTTTTCATGCACAGTGGAAAATTATCAGCATGCTGTATCACTCTGTCCTCCTTTCCAAACCTAATGTCCACTTTCTCCTGTTTAAGGTGACACTAGAATGTTGACACTGAATGTCTTCTATTTGAATTTGTCATATTGCTGCCTGGTCGTTACTCAGTTGGTCCCAAAAAACAGCAAAACTCAATCTATGTGAAAGACAAACAAGGAAAATGCAGTTGTGGGAGAGAAAACAAATCAAAGCAAAAGAAAATAAACCAAAACAAACTCACTACAATGAGACAAATAAAAATCCAGTTTTTTGTGTTTGTCTTATAATAATACAAATACCTTGTAAGGGCTTCAACGCAGTCCCACACAACATCCTTATCTCCAGTTGGAGAGATATGGATTTGAAGGGTGAACTATTCAGTGAACAAAAAATGTCATAAATTGTAAGAATCTGCCAGAGAGTTGTGGTCAGTGCCCAGCTGGAAGCTGGTGTGAAATCTGTCTTGGGGTTGGTGCTCTCCAATATCTTCATCAATGACATGGACAGTGAGATCAAGTGCACATTCAGCAAGTTGGCAGATGACATGGAGCTGAACAGTGCAGCTGGCACACCTGAAGATTGGGATGCCCCCCAGGGGAGCCTGGAAAAACTTGACAAGTAAGCCCAAAAGAACCTCAGGAAGTTGAAAAAGCACAAGGCCAAGGAGCTGCACCTGGGACAGAACAATACCAGACTCAAATATTGACTGGGAGAAGAACACATATCAAGAAGCCTTGAGGAGAAGGACTTGGAGGTTCTCATGGATAAAAAGTTGGACGTGACCCAAAAATGTGTGCTTGCAGCCCAGACAGCATCGAAAGAGGGGTGGCCAGCAGGTCAGGGGAGGTGATTCTGCCTCTCTGCTCTGCCCTCATGAGGCTCCACCCAGAGTTGCTGCATCCAGCTCTGAACCTCTCAGCACAAGGAAGATGTGGACCCACTGAAGCAGGTCCAGAGGAGGGTCACCAAAGTGATCAGAGGGCTGGAGCACCTCTCCTACAAAGACAAGCTGACAAAATCAGAGGTGTTCAGCCTAGAGAAAAGAATGCTACAGGGACACCTCTTTGCTGCCTTCCAGTGCCTAAAGAAGTCTTATAAAAAAGAGGAACAGAGATATTTTACATGAGCCGATAGTGAGCACATAAGTCAAAGGGAAACACTTTCACACTAAAAGAGAAATTTAGATTAGGTGTTAAGAAGAAATTCTTTCATGTAGTGAAGGACAGGAACAGGTTGCTCAGAAAAGTTGTAGATACCCTGTCCCTGGCAGTGTTCAAGGCCAGGTTGGACTGGGCTTTGATCAACTTGGTCTAGTGGGTGGCATCCCTGTTCATGCCAGAGTGGTTGGAATTGGTTGATCTTCAAGGTCTCTTCCAAGTCAGGCCATTGTATGATTCTGTTCAAGGGTGTACATTTCCCTGGATATTAAATACAGATACCAGGTACTGATTTTATCTTAATCAGAATGAATCCTCATCTACATGAATGTGCCACCTTAGCTTTACAGACTACACAGTCATATTTTCCTCACACATTGAGAATGCTGGGAGCTGGGTTTAAAGCTTCAAAAGGCAGGACAAGCCATCCAACAAAGAGCAGAAAAGTAAAAGCGATGGAAACAAAACTGCAGTGTCAGATTTATTTTCCTCTTGATTCTTAATCTGAAAATGACCACATAACTACATAATTCACGTATTTTCATGGAAGACAATTATATGCATTGTCTTGCACAGTAAATTATAGAACCCTGGCCAGTGTATACCTTTCCTGGCAATCAATCACACTGATATAATTTAAAGATGCTTTCTCCAATTTGTTTTTTCACCACCACCAACAAGATGAAAGCCTGAAAAACATACTTAGCTGAGTGCTTTCCTATTGATTTATTTTATCCTATTAAAGCTTTTTTTTCCTTAATACAAATTAGGAAAATACTTAAAACCTGTATGACAGAAATCCAGAGTCACAATAAACTTTTTTTAAAGTGATAGCTCCACATACACTCCACACTGCCTTTAACTCTATGAAAATAAACTGAATTTGCATAGGTGTTAAATAACATTACACCATTGGCCCACAGGTATTCATAAGACACCACAGGCAACATGTTTTTCTCCTATTAGCCCTGACCATGACAGCAGCAATTTCCTGTGTCTCCAAGCAATGTTAGAGGATGTCCAGGACAAAACATTGTCTCCAAGTATTGGGTTAAAACACACAATATAGACAGACATTCCATTTCAGATACACAAAGTTTAAAAATGTACCCCATTTGGAGCATAGAGCAAGGGAAAGGCATGTGCTACAGGCATGATGCTCCCAAATTCAGTGAACCATGACAAGAAACCAGAAGATACTGCAGGAAGTCATTTGCTGAGCAGGAGATCTCAGATTTGCTGTCTCTGTCCAACCCTACAGACTGTAGCCTCTGCTTGCATGCCTCCACTGGGGCACTGGCTGCCTGCTTCCAGGGACAGCTCCAGTGTGGCATGGTGGTGCACCCTCAGATCACACTGATGTGTAAAGCTCCAAGGTGGCAGAAAAAGATGAGAAAAGTTTTGTCTAGAGCTTCTGCACTTTGTTCCAGGAGCTGCCTTTGTCTCAGGCCTGTATTGCAACTGTGCAGTGGCTATTCTGGAATTCAAATATCAGTCACTTTAGGATATTTGACCTTCCTTATCCAACTCTGTCTTGTTCCTCATGAACACTATTGATGAGTCAAGCCTCCATGACTGTTCCAACTTCCTAGAGATTTATCAAGACAGCCTGACTGAAAAACATCTGGCTCAGTTCCAGCTTGTTTTAATGGAGCACGAGAATACACACATTCAAACAGTAGCAATGGGTTAGAGTCAGGCAGCCTACTGTATAACTACAGGGTTGCAGTGACTGATTTTAAAATAACCATTTATCTCAAACAATTTGAGCTAAAAATTACTTCTGACAGAGCTGAGTGTTTTGGACTTGTACATACATTGAAATGATAATATAAATATGAGGTTTTCCTTTTTACAGACAAGATAGGGTTAATTTTTTCAGTAGACAGGAGGAGGCATGTCAGGACTCAGAGGTTATTCTATATCATCTCACATCATTTTCTTGGGACAGGGGGAAGGGCTCCCTTCCAGGTCAGGATAGGGTGGTAGAGGGAGCCATCCCTTACTGTCAAGGGTTTTTCACAGGGTGACCAATAATGGTTTTTTTCTTGTATCCCCTGTCGTTAGCAGTATTGCTGTTACTGGTCATTTTCTTATCAGGTTGCTGTTTCCAGTAAATTATTCTTATGCCATAATCTTAACCTTTTCTGCCTCCATTTCTCCTCTCCAACCCACTGCAGGGGAGGTAGAGGAGGAGTGAGCAAGTGGCACATGGTCTGGAGAAGTTTCAAGTGGGGATACTAAATGGGAGAATACTATTCCTAAACCACAGCAGGGGCATTGTTTTTACATATAAAAAGTAGTTGTTATGGAAACATCATAATATCAAGGTATTAACGGCCATGAAAATTCTAGTTTCACAATATTTGTAGTGTTCATAAGGTTAGGAACCAGGAATAACAAAAACCACAGGGTGAAGTTACTAATTTAGGTAAACTAATTCTTATTGCACAGGAGATACATGAAAATATTCCCCAGAAAGGTGTCAATGACTGATTTTATGTCCCATGCCATACTCAGTTCTACAGGATGCGTATATGGGTAATTAATGAATCTTCTCTAACTAGCCAACCAACGAGCCCATTACCAAGCTCGTGAGTCAGCATTACTAATTCACAACAGCTTCAGCTGGTGGCTAGGGACCGTCCCTCACAGTGTGTGCCACATTTAACTCAAGTGTATGACACTAATTACACCACACATGCTGAATAATTCAAGCTTCCTTGGACTCAAAAACAGATGTCAGTAAGGCTTATTCACGCCCACTAAGCACTGTCTCACACTGGAGGCTGTGCACAGTGCTTTCTGTCCCTATTTTCAACATAGAAAAGGGTAAGTACTGATATAGCTGAGGCTGCCAGACATGTTGGTTTTTCTGGGGTTGTCTTTTTTCCTGACGAGAAATACTTTCCAGGTGGAATTTGAAAACTCTGCACTGTAATTTGTGGTGCCCAGGCATGATCATGGATGAAACATGCAGTGTGGAATATGCATCACACATGTCCTCATTGCCATGCTTGTAGGATGGATGCAGCAGACAGAAGTCAGACGTAAAGAGGACAAAGTAAGTTTTAGATTTCCTGGATGTGTTGGACATCCTGAAAATGGCCTAAACATTTGCAGTAAATTTGATGTAGAGAAGAGCTGGAAACTAATGTGCATTTGTGAGTAACCTGGAGAATACATACACACAGGCTGGGAACTGCAATTACCCCTATTAGGGTGACATACTTTCACAGGTCTATTGAGCTACTTATTGCTGCAAAGAGGAAATAGAATAGGAAACTGAGCTCCAACACTGGTATCTGAGTGCAGAAGTAGTGTAGATATGGTGAGTGATAAGGGGCCTTTTATAAAAGGTTGGGCTATTCTGTGGTTTACAAACAGTAAGAAGCAAGTACTGTTAATGAGGAAATTGGACCTATTTTCATTCATCCCTATAGCAAATGAATGCAACAATTTAGTAGTGCTCCTAACTACCAACATCTGCACTTTTCAAAAAACTGGATAAAACATAGATCCAACAGAAAATGATTGAGTCCAAAGGTCATTTCATGTTGTATATTAAAACTGTTTTGTGCAATGACAGCTTTGTTTAAAGAAAAAAATTCAGTCTGGCAAGGTTTGAGATAGTGATCTGGAAATTACACTTAAAAAACCCCAATGTTAGTGAAGAAATAAATTATTTATTGGTGTTTTTCTCTTGGCTGTACTGATCGTCATCTATGTGTTCAGAACAAAGCATAGATCTTTGACTCTATGAAAATTTTAGATAAGTTTCAATACCATCATGACAGCAGAGAGGAAACAGCGCAAAAATATATTAAAGACATTTGCATCAGCCTTAAAATATGCAATAATTTAATTAAGAGTAGGAAAGCTAAATTTCATCCACCAGCCCACACATTAGAACTATATTAAAGCAAGAACTCAAGATCTCCTTTAATTTTTCATTATGATAGAATATTTGGTACCTGCTCTTCTGCCTATGACATATCTTTACTGAAAAATTCAATCTTTGCTGAAACTAAATTCCTTTTGAAATAAGGTGAAATTTCATTCCCATGTTCCATACAACTGATCTTGCACAGGCCTCAAAGAGGGGTTTTTATTAAGGAAAGAGAGAATGAAAGAATAAAATAAAACTACCAAGAAAGATTTTACTCAGCCGTAGGAGTTTGCACCTGACTCTCAAACTGGCAGTCATCACTGTCTATCCTGAAGCAGGGAGGAAAATAATGCTTTTTCAATGAAAGAACTGCACACACACAACTAAATGTAATTCTCAGTCGGGTATTTATATTCCATTTCCCTTGCCTAATTTATTATCTTTTTCGTTAATTTCATGATGGATGATTTTAGACTTTGGGAGAGTCTATACAACAATGTTGTGGCCAGATGTGTGCATCAGAAGAGTCATGTGCTCTTCTTCATTTACACCTCTAGATTTGCCATCTGCCTCCTGGCATTGGAAGAGATTCAATGCAATATTTCTATTCTTCAAACACTGAACAAGGAACTTGATTAGTAAAAGGAACATTGTATAAACCTCAAAGCTATGTTCTTCTTTTTCCATTTCACTGCAGAGTTTGTGCATAAAATTCCTCTGTGCCTGGCTTCTTACTGCAAGCCAAGATAAACAGTTTACAATATTGTCACAGCAACCAGTGCACTCTTACATTTACATTGCCTTTAGGCTGATAAGAAGTGTGATCATTTTCTTTTTTGTTATTAGTCACATTACCTTCATTTGGCATTTGAAAGTTGCTTCTTCTAGCTGAGTAATTGTTAATCAGTCAAAAGGTTCTTTCATTAATTCACTTAATACTTCCTCCCAGCATATTCTTATTACTTTTCTCCTTCAAGTATTGCTTTATATGTAAGTTTATATTCAAACCTTCTGATCTAAACATAAAGCCCTAGGAGACTTTATTATTATTGCTGTTATTCTTTTCTCTGTGTTTTGACCTATCCAATGTTTTTACTGAATCTAGTAATTTGATCTAGCAAATCAAATCTAGATTGTAACTATATTTTAGAAACCGGGCTACTGGAGCTTTTGGCACAGCATAGGATATGCTGTATGGAGTTTCAGGGACATTTTTGCCCTGTTACACATCTTTGAAGTACATTTCCATATCCTATTAAGAACTATTAAAAGAGGGTTTTATTTCCAGCTATGTTGTTCTTTCACCTTTGGCTTAAACTGGAGTGGGATAGAGTCTTTAATCCTGAATTTATTCTGAAAAACTAAAGGTCAGAAATTATGTGTTGTAATCTTAGACAACATCTCAGATACTTTCAAGCAGTAAACAACATAGAGGTTGTCTTTAAGAACAGGCTGATGAAATATCTTCCTCTACCTGGGACATTTCCAGACAGAAAATAGTTAACCTATTGGAATCACCGTTATCTGCAACATGCAGCCAAACCTAATTATCCTGGAAGATGAACAGCTCACTTGTTTCACAATGAAGAGTTTAACAAGTTCTATTACTCTGTTTAGAACAGGCACAGAGAAATTGTAAAAGTCCAATATCATGCAGAGCACAAAACAGAGCAATGCAATGACTGCAGCTCTCCCTGATCTTAAATGAGCAACCCAATCAAGTTACTGCTCTCATTCAAATACTCCAGATTTAAAGTACAACTCTTCTGTTTTCCACTAATACTCAACTAATTAGGATACTTTTCCTGCTTTCAGTTCACTTTGAATGTGCTTTGAGATATCTCTTTGTTTTCTTCCTCTCCTAAATTAAAAATATATCTTCCTTACTGATATTCTGGTTTTGTCTTCAAAAAAGAAAACATTGTCATCATTCTTAGCAACCTGCACTGCTCAACCACCTTTCTTTTGTTTGTTTTGTGTGTTACCCAGTTTGCTGAACCTGATCCTCCAAGACTATGTCAAACCAGAGAACAATCTCTATGAATTTATGTTTCCCAAAGGTGTGAAATTTGGTTGTTAACTTGAATAAAAAAATATATACTATCCATAGAAAGCATCAAGGATGAATACAGTCCTGTGTACAGGATCCAGACAATACTCAACTTTTTATAGAAATCATGCTGTATCTGGACACAAAGTAAAGCTTAAGTAACCTCTCCTGGACACATAAATAAAGATTTCCAGAAGCAAAACAAAAACAAAAAACAAAAACAAAAAACAAACAGAAAAAGGGAACAATTACAAAATTCTGGGATTATTCCAAGAAAGTCATTGCTGATGCACACACATATGTGCCAGCTCCGATGCTTTTCCGCTGTTGAGAAACAGTGCTTCATCCTGCTTTATCCCAGGAAGAAAAACCCAACAGAATATTCCACTGAACAATTAATTCTTACAATTCACCTTGTGAATGAAGTTGCAGGACACTCAGGGAGTTGTGGCTCTCATTCTGCCTTATGGGGCACCTTTCATGCTCAGCCCATGCTTTGGCAGCTTTGGGAGGGAGGAGCCAAGTAAATCTCTGTAAAGGGTGATTACCAAGGAGCAACATATCCTGTGGTGTCGAGCTCACAGTCAGCAGGAATATCCATGTATGTAGAATAAGATGGAAAAGACTCAGAAAGCTCTTACTAAAACCTTTATAGATAGGTCAGAATGGACCTGTATGCTCCCAAGGCAAAAGCCACCCACCTAAAATAATTTTTTATTGCAAGATCCTAAAAGGCTTTTCCTTATGGCCAATGCCTCATTCAACACTCCACTGAGCACTGTGCCCTGAAATAATCCATCTTTCTGAGATACACAGGGTCTGAGTGCATTTGCATCAGATGTGTACAGTTTCTCCAGTTCAGTTACAACCTGGGGATAACTTTTTTTTTTCCTAAAAATCCTTGTAGCTCTTCTTTTAGCACTTTTAGCATTGTTTTCTACAGCACCCTAATTATTTGTCAATTGTAGACATAAATAAGTCATCATTATGGAGAAAAAAAGGGAGGAGGCACACATAAATAGATGTCATACTTTTACTCACTTTTAATTTGCCTGAGCTTTTCTTGAAATTGTAAAAGAAATTCAACACTGTGTGAAAGATTCAAAGTTCAGGAGAATTTTAATGAATAACTAATGATATAAAAAAACTTACCTAGAATAAATGTGTACAGCTATTACATATTTACTGTGCATTCATTAAAGTCTTTCAGGGTGATCACTTCAAATAATTTTGAAGAAATGATTGGAATTTAACATCTCCATTAATAAATCATATAAGAAAAATCTTGCTTGATTGAACAGTGTAATTATTGTCAAAATTAAACCTTTTCAGACTATTTTTTTCCTAAGTATTCTATCAAATTAAAAATTGTAAAAATGCATGATACACTGAAGAACATTATGTGATAAAAAACAGTGCAGTGGAGAAAAGCAATGGCAATATACAGGCTGTGCCACTTACCAAACAAAAGATAATAACAGTTAGTCAAAAAGTTAGCAAATAAACTCCACACTTATTATTGGAACATGTGCACTTCCAAAGAGCAGTTTATTCCAGAGTAAAAAAGTGTCCGAAATAGTCTAGTTGAACTGTTTTTTTAGAAAAATTCTATTACTTCTTATACATTATGGAGAAAAGCAAGGTTATTAGTTTAAATGCCTAAATCGCGGACAACTGTAGCAGGTGGGATGACTGTCACCTAGAATTTCTAGGTCCTAAAGTCCATGTACCTACCTTTGGAGCTGCAGACATTTGTTTTTGAAATTCCACAAAACTCTCTTGTATGTATTTCAGTTATGGATACATACATTTACAGATAACTCAGAAGTAAAAATCTTTAAATTATGATATAAGTACTAAAAAACTCCCTAATTTTCTGGAAAACACATTACTATCAATTACACAGTACAGGCAGAGAGGTGAGATAAGTGTCTTCAGCTGTCAGAATAAACACATAACTGACTACCCATTTCAGCATTCAAAAAATTGACAGTTATATAGACTATCACAACAGTAACTGGCTGAGAGCAAAATGTAAACTAAAATTAAACTAGCCGTGAGAGAACAAAACAAATTTAGAACAAAAAGAAAAGGAAAAAGAATTTTGTCTCAGCAGAAAAAAATACAATATATCAGTGTTTTAAATTATCATATGGTGACATGAACTATGTATTTATCAAAGACACTCTAATTATTCTTTAAATAAATTCTCTAACGATTTTCCACAACTTGTATTCATGCCCCTGAAGCCATGTACTGTCACTTCAGACAGGCTAGAGATGAATATACAAGTTTTGACAGAGTTTTCCTTTAATACCATTTACCACAGGAAAAGATGCACTGTACAAGTGCAAAGTGGAAAATTACTGGCACAGAACTGCATCCTAAAACTCTGGGAATCCTGATGTTTCTTACACAGTGCTGTGGCTAATCTTTAAGGTACTTTTTGGAACTTTAGACCTCTATGCCCAAATACAACATATTTCCTCTTTGCCACCACACCAGCCAATTCCAAACAAGTGTGTATTCCTGTGGCAGGAAAAACAGTTTTTATATTACTTTGAGAAAGTAGTTTCTGATTTCTATTAATGAAAATTAAATGAAAAATAGAAAACTTAACTAGTCATCTGAGAAAATTGGGAAAATGTAATATTGGGATTTAACATATGAATTTCAGACCTATTATGCAGCTTAAGGTCAGTCCAATGACAAATAAGACATGGTGAATGCAATTTATGCAACAAAATATGATGTCATGTGGAAACAGGATAAAAACTAGGAGGTCATATATTCATTATTGAACATACATAAATGAAAGGTACAGGTTAGACATTTTTATTTCAATGTGCAAAATTCAAGCAACAAGAACCAAAATACCAAGAAACAAGTGCTTTTCCGGTTTATATATATTAGCTGAAAAAAAGAAAAACTTATTTTCAGTCAAAGCTGAAAAACTTCTTGTTTGCTATTCTGTAGTTAACAGATTTCAATTCTGAGAATCATCCATTCTCAGACAAAGTTTCACTAGTTATTAAAATATCTTCAGAGATTTCTTCTGATTGACAATTTAGTTATGGTTCAGCTTTGCCTCATTTCATTGCATGGCTGTTCAAAGGGAAGGTTAACTTGACACCCTCCTTTAAAGAATGATTCAGTCCAGATTCCCTTCATTATTTTTCACTAGATAATCAGGAACTTGCAAAAACTGAAAACTAAATAATTAATCAGTCAAAGAGCTGAAAACATGAACGACTAATGAATCAGGGTTTATGTAAGAGTCACAACTCCTGCATGATGGAATATGTGTAGGACCAATTTATATTTTTATTTAGACTTCACCTTTACAGGTACTCAAAATTAATTTCTATAGACATTTTAAAGGTCAACAGGATTGAGTATACTGATGATTTTGTATACCAATCTGAATTATTTTTAAGGTTGCACCTGGTGTGAGTGACTTTTGAATCATTCCTTGATCTTTACTGAAATAGATCAGTTAGCAACAGAAATTGCATTTCTCTGGAAACCCCATCTAATATATGGAGATTTCAATCTGTCTTGGAAAGGTTACAAGACACCTGGTCATGTTAATCCTTATGTAGAATAAATTCTTTTTCCAATTCCATGCAACATAGTCAATATTTTCCTACTAACTTTAAGTAAACATGCATTGCCAACATACCCTGTCTTTAGAGATTTAACTAACTTCTGCAAAATAAGAAGTCATGTATTTCATTCAAAAGTAATGAAAGGAAATGAAAATGAAAAGATCATACATCTAGAAGAAAAGGACTGGAAGGAAAATGTGACACTGACAGATGAAAGTGACAGTGAAGTCAGGGGAACTGCCCTGCATATGCCAACATATAAACAGCAGTGCAAGAGGGTACTGTAATGTATCAACACAGCAAGAAGAGGTTGACTGTCCCTCTTTGCTCTCTGCCATGTGTTTGTCTATTCTGATTGCCCAAAGCAGATTTGTTCCCTGGTAAAAACAGTCCAATCCTGTAATAAATGTCCCAAACTTTGTGATGCGAAGGCAGAAGGCTGTTGGGGTATTTCCCATCTAACACACTGGTAAGAATCCTCTTGGATGATTTTCAAACACTGTCAAAAAGATACAGACAACTGGAGAGCTTTAAGAACCAACAGAGAAGGAGAGGAGCTTTCCCTGCCCCTCATCCTCCCTCCACTTATAGTGACGCATTGGCTACCTCTGTAGTATCACAATAAAAGGCCACACAGTCTCCTGCCTGAGGATTGCCTAAACGTTAAATGGTTATTAGGAGCTGTGTTTCAACTAGAAACCTCTCAAACAAACCCTGGACATGCATCAAGGGCTTGTG
Source organism: Cyanoderma ruficeps (assembly GCA_008694505.1). Classification (NCBI taxonomy): domain Eukaryota; kingdom Metazoa; phylum Chordata; class Aves; order Passeriformes; family Timaliidae; genus Cyanoderma; species Cyanoderma ruficeps. Next base: position 51,350,483 of record VZDJ01007749.1, read on the forward strand.
TGGGCCACTTTCAACAGGCTGTCTGAATAAGGCCATCCTCTATAGGTGGGGAAGAGCACTAATGATATGGGCATAAACCATATCATGCCAGCTGGACACAAAGAGCTGTCCTGGATTGGGTTCTTGTTGCTGTTTTTAAACTTGGTAAATGCAACCATTGAATTGAGCCAGTCCAATAGCTTGTCTATGGCAATGACAAATAGAAAATATTTAGGCAAAGCATTTAAAAAGCAGGAAAGGTACAGAATGATATATCCCTTGGTGTATCCTGTTACCTTCCAGCAAAGTCCTAGGGGATTTAATGAGTCACAGACTGCAACCAGATAATTGATTTTAATATATTTTGTCTTCTTGCTTCCAGCCAATTCCAGCTTTGCATTTCCCATTTTCTTTAGGTTTAGTTTTAAATTGAGATCTTTGGCCCAGAGGGGAGCACAACCTTCCTGTCTTCCAGTTTCTGAGACCAGCTATGTAAAAGCTGCATTGGGTCACACCAGCTCCAGTAGATACAATGGGCTGGATCCAGAAAATTCAGTTCTAGAAAGATCCAAGTACCTGACTAATCTGTTTGACTTCTCAATCTGTGGCCTGCTTTGGGGTCCCATGCTGAAGTAAAACATTCTCTCCCTATGAAAAGGTGACAGAAGTTCCATCATGCAATAGCACTTAAATGCTTGAATACATGCATACTTTAAATTCACGTTAGCAATTTCTGATTTTATTTCAAAATTGGATATTTTATGTCTGAATTTAATGAGTGCAATTTCTTCATATATTTTCTGGGTTTTGTGGATTTTTTATGAGCTCTTCCAAAGCTTCCTTAGCTGATAAACTTGCATTGGTAATTAAAAGGTTTCATATAAATAATTTATTTTGAAGATTACCTGTTCTCCAGTTTAATTAACATCTCTGTATGGAGTTGAAAGTGGGACATCTGCCTGTACAAGATATGATTTTTCTAAGTTCAGGTATTGATGACATTGCAGAGAGAGAGGGCAGGGACCTTAGAAGAGGAAAGCAGGCAAGAGACCTTTTGAATATCTGAGACGAGAAAGTAATCTAGGAGAAGAGCAGAGGCTGATGGTCTGAAAGGAGTAGCAGTTAGGGTCTGTCATCAACTACTTAGTGAAAATAAATGTAATGTGAAAAATACATTTGACTGTAGTTCCACCGAAGTTTACATTAAAGTACTTTCTGATATTCTTTAAAACCTACTTGGACCTTATCATCGGATGCAGGAATCCATGACAAAGAGGGATCTAGCAGAGATAAATTACTACAGGCCCTTGAACATGAACAGTGTAAGCAGCAGGTAACACTAGTGGTGGAGGCAGCCCCCATCTGTGTGTCTGATCACTTCAGGGGGATTAACACACCGCCTGTGGCACATGTGCTACTGTTTAGCAATCTATGATTCAGTGCAAAACATATTTTTTAAACCAAAAGACAAAAAAACTGCCTTAACAGGAGCCTCCTCTCCTCATAGGTGTTCTTTTACTTGTGTTAAAAGCCAGTTTTGTTGATAAGAGTTTTTAAATTTTTTTCTCAAATGTTGTGTATTTGCTCATCTAGCCCCAAGACTTTGTGTCATAGTACAAAAGAAATCAAATTGTAAGTAAATCACTCAAAGCAATTATGTTCCTTATGGACTTCTTCATGATAAATAGAAAATAGACCTGTTACTAGTCGCATTCTAATCCATCTTAAAATAATATTGTAAGATAGGCTAAGATGAAAACCACACTTAGCTAACCAGGAAGGTTGATTGGTGTTATGGCCTAGGCTATTAAGCCTTTTGTTTACCAGTAATGTCATTACTTTTTTTTTTTTTTAATACAGAAAAAAGCCTACATTTTTATTTGATTTTGTTTCTAAATTAATTTTACATCTCAGTTGTTAAGGAAATGAGATGTGAAAATATTTCTGTACTGTGCGTGAGCACATTCTTAGTCTAGCTGACACTGTCGTCAGGTTACATTTATCTGGCTTTTTTCTACCAGATGAATAAAAAAACCTGTGCAAGATTAATCCTCTCATTTTTTTCTTTTCCCATTAATAGAAAATATTTAAATACATTAAAAAGATAAATTTCAGTGTGGAATGCTAACAGTGAGTGCCCAGGAAGCCATAAACTGTCAGTGACCCAAGAGGCTAAGCAGTACATCACTGAGATTTGGAAATGTCTCTCAGAATTTGCAAAATCCTCTGTCACATTACAAATGTGTTCCCCCTGCACAGTTTAGAGGACTGGCTCACTGATCTATGTGTCACACCTGAAACAATAGGATTCTAATTTTGACCTTGCATCAATTTGACCTTACTGTAGTTGCAAAGACTCTAGTAGAGAGTTATTTCATAAGTACATATGTGCAGCTGAACCAATGCACACAGCTCTCTACTATCACTTTAGGAGCTCATCTTCATTATCCCCCACATTTCTTCTCTACTACTCTCACTCAAGAGTTGCCTCCTTCTTTTATATTTCAAACTCCCTGGAACATATTGCTTATTTATACTTTCCCAGTCATTGTTTCTGGACATTTCTGTTAAGTGAATCTGAAATAATAATAGTATTCAGAGAGTGTCTAGACAAGGAGAAGCAATTACTGAGCCAAGGCCCTTCCATAATCGTGCATTGCCTACCAATTGCATAAAAATCATCCAACTTCTCCCTGGAACATATTCTTGTTATTTTTCGGTCATGGGAGAGGTTTGTTGCCAGTCAATGACAACAGCTGATCACAATCTAATCCATAGGATCATTTTGCAATTTCTTCTCATGCCCATAACATGCCCAGCCCATCTCAGTCAGAGCATAACAAAATCCCTTCAGCATCCTCAGTCTTTGTGCGGCTTGCTTTGGCTGACCATCAATCCGCACTTAGCTTTCTTCACTTAATCTGAGTGCACCCACTAGCAGCAGAGAAGAAAACACTGACCTGCCTTCCAAGTCATCCAAACTGATGGATGCTTACTGCCTATATTTTGCTGCAATAGCCAGTGCTTTAATTTTTCAGTATTTGTTTTAGAAAAACAGATCATCTTTCAGAGATCTCTGCATAGGCTAATAAAAAAAAATCAAAATTATATTTTGAGATTCAAGGTTTTGTACATTTGTTCTCATTTTGTATCCAACAAGCCTGAGATACTCAATGATGTTTTCAGCTTTCCCATCACCCAGGTAGAGTCTAGAGATGAAAATCCCCACCAGGGATAGGTAATAGCAATATTTAAGGTTCTTTAAGGTACAACTAGAAAACAAACTTTCCAAATATTAATTTTTATGTGAAAAAACAACTTGAATTTTGGATCCTAATTGGCAGCACCTATTTGGGTGTATGCCTGCTGGGGTGTCTGACACTAAATTTTTGAAACTCTTCAAGTTTCAAGCAGAAAACTGCTACTTGGTGGATGCAGTTCATTTGGCTAGTTGCAAATTTTGATGATGCTCAGACTGAACAAAGTGACATATCCTGCTTGAATCCTCCATCTAATAAGAAAACATAAGACAGAATCACCAATTAGAAGGATGATCATGTGTTGTTCTTACACAAATGAGGTATTTGGACTGGAAAAAAGGGAGACTTGGGTACCAAGAAAGACAAGCTGGTGCCAAAAAGAAGTGGTCTCAGGATGAAGAAGGGAACCTGGAAAGCAGCATAGTAAAATCTCTCTTCAGTCCTTAAACAAACTCCAGCATCCGGGTCCCTCACAGATTGTGGTTCAGTCTATTTCACCTGTGACAACTATATCAAGCTGTCCTTACTTGCTTTCATCTACTTTCTGTCTTTCTTCCTACCTGTTGTCTAAGTTATGTATGAAAACCCTCCATTTCAAGAGTCTCCATCTCCTGCAAAGTGTTTGTAAAAAAAAAAAACAATCTACCTATTTAGAAGAGGCAGTGAATCATTGTAGGAATTCTTTCATTTACAAGATTAATTTAGAAATTTGTGCTACTTTACTAGCTGCTGCCTTCTCCCTATTTGGATCTGTTACTTGCTTGCTAATTGTTTCCTAGGAGGCCTGAATGACTGTAACAAAGGCAACACTTATTTCTCCTGAGTTTTAGGCCCACACACTTCATTGTTTCACTATAATAGACTTACTATGTTCTTCTTCAAAAAGGTCATCATACAGTACCACCTGTAAGTAATCACCTTTCAGGTGCTGCAGTTGCTATTATTTTCCGCTTTAGGAATTGAAGTGTGTGAATAATGTCAAGGGGAAAGAGTCTATTCAAATTGTTAAATAAAATTAGCTAACTTGACACTTCATGAATGTAGAGAAACCTGGGGGGAAATGAAAGACCACAAGCAAGCAAAATAGGTTGTTAATCTGGAAAGAATTCTGCCCAGTACAAACAAGGCCTGTACTTACACAAAATTTATTTTAAAAAAACCCATAAATCTAAATTAATCTAAATTACATAAAACTGATTTAGCTGCACCATTTCTTTTCAAGAGAACTTTTTTTTTGCTATCCAGCTGTCTGTCAATCCTGGACTCTCTCTTCTCTTGAAACATGGAAAAACCCTGAAAACCATGCTCACTGAAATTTAAAAAAAAAAAAAAAAATCCATAATTTGAAATGTTTTGTATCCTGGTTTTTGATAATATGCAATGTTGCAAGATTTAATATTTTGTAAATTGCATATGCAACTCTTCTGCAGATTGTCACTTAATTAACCTCTTCCAGCTATCCTTAAACTGGACAAAAAAAATTTAAAGAATGGAAATTTCAGAAGAAATTTGGCTTCTGTCATCTCAAACTCTTTGTACATTTAATTTAGTTTCACCCAGTCTTTTCAAGTGAGAGGCATATGTTCAAAGTCGGTTTGTTAAGGGTAGCATTGATGATATTTCCTGCTATTCTTCAATAGTTCAGTAGTTCAAACATTCTCAGAGGAAGACATTCCTGTTTTGTGCCCATGGTTTGTAGAGTCCTGGAAAGGGTTTGAGCAAAGCTTTTGCTTCACTTTCCTCTCAGTCAAATGTGTGGCCTACTCAGAGGCTTTAGAATCTGATCTGTGCTCAGTCCCACATGTTGAAATCTCATCATTTTTCATGTTGAAAATGTAAATAGTCAGAAGTTGTTAAAATCAGTAGCTGGACTGATTGCCCTTTCCTGTTGCCCTGATTTTTCAGCCTTCTGATGTTTTACATTTCTGAACTGGAGTTTCTCACACATTGTAACATAAACAAAGAATGGTGTTTTGTAAATATTGCATTCCTTCTTGTGGGATGGAAAAATTGATGGACTTCTGGCTTGACCAGTGGGGTCAGAGAGGTGTCAACCTCGTCCCCCAATCGCCGGTCAAAGTCCAAACCCTATTTAAACCCAAAACCCAAAATTAACTTTCTTCTTTCTCGTCTCACAACTGGAAAGTGTGAATGTCCTTCTTTCATGTCCATCAGATGACTCTTTCCCATCACCCATGCAAAGCAGGACCATCTGCTAAGGACTAAATGCTAAGGACTCCTAAGGTATCCAGGAAGGCTGGATGTTCTTCAAGAAGGAAATCCTGAAGGACCAGGAGCATCTGTCTTTGTGTGGCAAGACAAGGCATCAGGGAAGAAAACTGGCTGGGCTGAGCAGAAAGATTTGACTGGATCTTGGAGAAAAAAACGACAATTAAGATCTTTGGAAGGAGGGGTAGGCAATTTAGGATGTTGGAGAGTTATGGAGGGAAAAAGAGAGAGAAAGACCGAAGACTGGCTTGAATTTAATCTGGTTACTGCTGCAAAAGGCAATTAAATCATTTTTATAAATGCATTAGCAATAAAAGGAGGAGTAAGGAGGTTCTTGGTGCTTTGTTGGATTCATGGAGAAACAGAGTTACAAAGGGTAATGAAAAAGCAGAGATACCTAATGCCTTCATTGCCACTATCTTTAATAGCGAGACCAATAATTCTTTGGGAACTCAGGCCCCTGGGTTGGAAGATGGGATGTGGATCAGAATGAAGCCCCAATAATCCAAAGGGAAATGATCAGCAACCTGCTATACCACTTAGACACCCACAAGTCTGGGGTGGGATGGCACTCACCCTAAGGTTCAGAGGGAGCTAGAGGAAGTGTTCACTGAGGCATTTTGAATCATTTACCAGCAGTGCTGGTTGAACCCTTGTAATAGATATCCCTAGTTTAATTATTTTCTAGAAAACTTTTGCAGACTTAAGTTTTCCTCTAAAACTGTTTTAAAACAAGCTAATGTATATTACCTAACCTTGATTTTTCTGATCCAGTTAGATTACATTTATCATCAGTTCCTATACTAATTTTACATTTGGCTGTTAAAGTTACTGTTAGAAACTTGACTTCAAGGGCACACTAGGAAATGATTCAAGAAAGAGATGCGCAGACATTTCCTTGTCTTCTAATTTCTTTCACCTTTATTAGACAAAATACACCAACAGAAACTTCTCTCTTCCTGCTCTTCCAGCATCATTTCTTCAGGTTGTCATTTCCCTAACATGTTGAATCTACCTAAGACTTGACCATTTTTCCTTTTGAGTGTTCTCTTGTTCTCCAAAGCTTTTGTCCTCTGAAGAGCTGAAGTATTCTTACTACCTTCCCTAGTTCTTCTAACTGCTTTAAGTATGTACATTCTTTAGAGATGTCTGCACTCTTCAAAATATTAAAACTGGTTTTGGAGAGGTTCTTCATTCAGCATTCCACAAAAACCCAAGGCCCTTTTGCAAATATTTAAATAATTAATTGTTAAATCAATTAACTGTTAAATCCAGTTAAATGGATTAACTATTAAAGCCTGTTACATCCTCAAATATTCTTTTAAAAATTGTAAATTTTACCTTTTTTTTTACCAATTATAATATTTTGTTAAGAATTAAACTTTGTCAGAAAATTTTAAAAATAAGAATATAGCATTTAAAAAAATAGGAGTTTACTTCCACTTGACTTTGTAGGGAAAGCATAATTTCCATCAAACAGGAAACAATACTCCCACCAACCATCTTTTTTTTTCCTAACCCAGACTGATGGTCCAACCCAGATGTATTACATGACTTCAAGACAGAGCTCTCCTCCTGATTAATTTGAAAGCACTGATCTTACAAAATAAAAAGAAGTTTCACTTCTACACTTAAAGCCTTTCAGGCTCCCCAGAGTCTTGTTCGCATGTACAATAAAATACAAGCTGTGCATTGTATGCTGAGTTTATGCACAACCTGCTTCTGTGATAGTAAAATCTTGATAGATTACTAATGTAGGGAATTTGTATGAGACTCTATGAAGCAGTGTTTTGTAAAATAAAACAGTGGCTATTAAAACAAAGAAATCAACTACATAATATTTGGTATTTTACCAGAGAAAATAATTTCAAAAAAAATATATGAAGTTGCACAACTTAGAGTGGGTTTTAAAATTTAGTTATCCCTCAAACACTCTCCATGCTTAGGTATGTCCTTGGGAACTATGAATGATTTTAAATATTAGAAAGGTTTTATTGACTGTGCCAAATAAAGGAAATAAGGATTCCACTGCAGTACAAGCAGAAGTCAGGTCTCACTCGATTTGAAAATAAATCAGAGCCTGAAGAAAATAGGTAAAGAGTCTGGCTAATAAATCACTGAATCAAAGAATATTTGGAATTGCAAGGGATCCACAAGTATCACTGAGTCCAACTCTTAAGTGAATTTTCTTCATGGAGATCGAACCCATGACTCTGGTATTAGTATCATGCTCTAACCAACTGAGCTGAATGAGCTAGAAAACCCAAGTCTATCTGTTTTTTAAATAAAACCATTTATAATATTCAGAATACTTATAACAAAATGGACCTTTCATCCTAGAATCATAGCAACCTTTTTGCACCGGCTCCTTTGAAATGGTTCTCCCTCTTCTTTATACAGGTGGACTGATGTTAACAGAGGAAGGCTTGTGGGATTTTCTTCCTTGCTTTTATCTATTTAGAAAGTTTTCCATCCACAGCCTAAGAAAGTTTTGAGAATATATTTGTCTGTCCTTGCTTGCCTCAGTTATGATGATATCAAAGCCAGCATTCAAAATTATGGTAGACCAGTCTGGAGTACATTAGATTGATACTTTTTATAGCTGCCCTTCCTCTTTTTCATTGTTTTTACTTCTCTTCTTCAGCAACTTATTATGTAGCCTCAACACATAGGGCTGTCCTCTAACGGAGGTGATAGAAAATATTGCAGTGACAAAAGGCTTGCCAGAAAACACAGTCAACCACATGCACACCTTGCCAACAAGAATCTTATACCTGCTTCAAAGCTTCCTGGTATCACAACATACTGATCAAAAGGGTCCCCAGAGCAATTTCATATATGATAAATTTTGAATGTCCACTGAACTGAACCCACTGTTTTCAATGCTACTAAGGCAAAAGCCAGAGTCAATAACCACAGCTGTTTGCCAAGGGCACCAAAGAAATCTTTTATATATTTACAGGAAGTAAAAAAAAAAGATATTTGGGGAAATTAAAAAAGAAATTTATTTTAGAAAAAACATCAAGTCTTATGCAATGCAATTACTAGCTCTATAACAAAGAGATGAATTAAAATTCAATTAAGGAATCAAATTAACTTTTTAGCAAATTACAAGGGGTTAGGATTTCTGTTAAAAGCCATTACAGATTGTTAGCAATTAATTTATGTCATTTAGTATTGACATGTAATTAAGTTCAAAAAGTAACTTTTATTATCAGTGGAAAAGCTTTTCTGATTATGTTATGAAACTTAATCAGGTAGAGGAGCCACAAAGGCATTCCCTCCCTCTCTTAACAAGCAGCAATCTATATTGTCTGCATTTGACAGGCAATGGTTTATATCTACATAGTTTTAAACCAATTACGTATCTTGTCTTTTATTTATGAAAACATGCTTTTGGTTGTATAATTTCTCCCAATAAAAATTCTATCAAACTTAATTACAGGTTGGAAATATATGCATGAAACTGAATAGGTAGACACAAGTTCTGAAACAAGTACGAAGCAATTTGTACTTACATGGAAATAACAGTCCAAGCTAAATGTTAAACTTAAACATTTTATTAACTTCATAGTTCTAGTCTATTTTATATTTTGAACTGGAGAAAATGTGTTGTTAACCAGTATATTTGTAGCATCTTATATTTTCTTACTTGCAAATGACTCTTTTCAAAAGCTGTTGCCTAAATTGATTGCTGATTACATCAGAGGAGACCCTGAGGTCTTGAAGGTTAACAAGGCAATCATGAGACAGCAGGGTACCTTCCTGGCAAAGCCCCTTCTCCTCTATTCAATATTAGTGAGGCGCTGACTAAGTTCAAGGCTCCCCAGTACAAAAAAGAGAGATATACTGGAGAGAGTGAGTGAGCCAGAAGGATGTTTGAGAGACCTCTCATATAGGAATCGGTTAAGAGATGGAACAATTCAGCCTGGAGAAGGGAAAGTTTTGGGGTATCTTACCCATGTGCACAAATGCAAGATATGGGGGTATATAGAAGGAGCCAGACTTTCCTCAGTGGTGACCAGTGAAAGAGAATCATAGAATTAATAATAACATCATAGTATCATAGAACAGTTTGGGCTGGAAGGACCCTCATGAAGGGTCCCTCATCTACTCCAACCCTCCTGCAATGAATAGGAACCTCTTCAACTAGACCAGATTGCTCAGAGTCCTGTCCAACCTTGAGTGTGTACAGGAAAAGGTCAACTACAACTTTTCTGGGAAACCTGTTCTGTTGTTCTACCACCCTCATAGTAAGTTTTTTTTTCCTTATATCTAATCTAAACATCTCCAGCTCTCTCAACCTTTCTACATAGGAAGAGTGTTCCAACTTTCTGATGATTTTTGTGGTTGTTCTCTGGACCCACTCCAACAGGTCCATGTCCTTCCTGTGCTGGGGATCCCAGATCTAGATGAAGCCCTCCAGGTGGGATATCACAAAAGTGAAGTAGTGAGGGAGAATCTCCTTCCTCAACCTTCTGGGTATTCCTTTGTTGTAGCTCAGAAGACACTTGAAATTCTGAGATGTGGGTGTACATTGCTAGCTCATGTCCAGCTTTTCATCCGCTAAGAGGTAATGAGCATAAGTCAAAAGGTAGGAAATTATATCTGAGCATAAGAAAAACTTTTTGATTGTGAGCATGGTTGAGCAACAGAATGGGTTATCCAGTGATGCAGTGAATTCTCCATCCTTGGAGAAAGTCAAAACCCAAATGAGCATGATTCTGGGCATCATGTGTTCTGAGCAGGGGCAGTAGATGATCTCCGCAGGTCCCTTTCAACCTCTGCTACTTTGTGATTCTGCAAATAAAAGTAATTTCCAGTGTCTGAGCACAGTCAGTGGAGACTATTATGATTTTCGCTATTGATTCCAAAAGAGCGTGGTCAGACTTAATGGATGGGTTGGTGGCCTCATAATACAATGGCTTGTTAATGTAGTGAATTCAAAGTTACAGAACAACACTGGTGTGCTTAATTATTTTGTTGCCTTAAAGGTCAATACAAAAATGGTCTGGAATGGTGAGAAAAACTTACTTCAGATTGCAAATGATAGCTGTGAGCTAACAGCCATTGAGCTGACCTGTCTGAACAAATGGAAAGATAATTATTTCTCAGAAGTTCCATATGTGAATTAACCTTGACACAAAATGAATGACACATGCCTGAATTTAGAGGAAACAGAACATTAGATTCATGATATTGAGTTCTTGAAGCTGACTTTTCTAATATCTATTGCTCAGTTAAAGAAGTCTCTCTCTTAAAGGAAAAAGCTTACTTCTTTCTAAGACATTTTTCTTCTTTAAGGCAAGGGGAGCTTTCAGCATGAAAACTACCCTAAAAGGCTATGACTGCTAAGATCCATTTGTTTTGCTTGCTTCAAACTTACATTGCATGAAAATGAGATGGCTAAATGCAGAGGTTTACTGTGTTTCATATTTTTTTTGCAGCAAAGGATTCAGAGTCCAGAAGAACGTGAGCATATTACAGAATGCAGCACTGACAAGTACAGCCTTTTTATTCTTTACCCATTGCATTATCCTGTAAAATCTCTTTTTTTTTCCTATCCCCTGTCCCTCTCCCCCACCTCAAAAATCTTCATCAAGGTCAGGCTGATATGAGTGGATTAAGGCTTAACATTCAATCAAAGTCATCCATCTCTCTTGGGATTCAATATGCCTATATTTAATTTACCATACAATCCTGAGTAACACTTTTAAACAGCAGTCCACCTCTCTTGCTTCGAAACATCTGACATTTCTGAATGTACCATATTTTTTTGCCTCATCATTTGGCTTGCTTTTTTTTTTTCTTAAGGGAAGATTTATTCCCTGATCCAGAAATTATGGGGCTTTTTCCACAGAGTGGAACATATGCAAGTAGATACATTTAAATATTTGCTTTTAGTATCTCTACTACTAGTAACAGCAAGACAGCAAGTTTTGAAGATTTTGAAACTAACCCTTCCAAGAATAATCATGTAGAAGATTTAATAATACACTTTTGCAAGATATCTGTCCTAGATTTCCAACGAAGAAAACCTCAGACCATCATACTGAGTATATCAGTATAAAACAGTAACTCTCAGCAAAAAAAGATTATTGCAACTCATAGAATCACAGAATCATTTAGTTGGGAAAAGACCTTTGAGATCATCGAGCTCAACCTATGACCTAACACCACCTTTAGACCAGTCTTTTCTTTAACACCTCCAGGCACAGTGACTCCATCACCTCCCTGGCAGCTCCCAATCACCCTTTCTGTGAAGAAATTCTTTCTAAACCTTCCCTGTCACAGCTTAAGGCTATGTCATCTCATCCTCTTGCTGAAATGGCTGGGAGAATTTAAAAATTAACAAAATGGATCATTTTAGTTTTTACCATGAGTAGTTAATGAAAATTCTTTGCCTTATTTATAAAGTTAGGGTCCAATCTGGTAACAGTTTGCACATATTGTCACATATTTTTGTAAATTAAAATGCTTATGCTAAGAGGGGAAACAAAAGATTTTATTATAAGATAAGATGATAAGGTATCATGAAAGAGGATAAATTGAGAAAAATACAGACTAAAATAAATACAGACTAAAAATAAATTGTCATTGGCTATAAGGATGTTACCATTTAGAACATTTTACTAATATTGCAGACTGGATATCACCTGATATCTTCATTAAAAACTAAATATTTTGCTCACACAAATGTTATAAGCTCCAATAAGTACTGTATTCCAAGCTTCATGAAAAATGTATACAAGATGATAGTAAGATTTTCTGGCCTTCAAATGGCACTCTAAATTGATTTGGTTTTGGCAATCCTCTCTGATCATGCAGTGAGATCCAAAATAGTACTTTGGCATCTGTAGCATATTTCAGAAGAGATATAAGGACTTTTTTTAGATCACCCAAAAAACCTTCTTACATGATCAAGAGGCCATAACTGCATATGTTTTCACAAGATTACTTGCTTTTATGTATACTACAGGCACTTACACCACCACTGAAGCTGCAGGTATCTTTGCCCCCAACACTGATTCAGCAGGTTGAATCAGGTGCTTAATTATTATTAATCAAGGCAAGATAAATGTGTGATAATTCATTAAGTATAGCATGTTACTGTTACTTAAATTTAAGAAAAGACACCAGAAGAATGGTAGTAGTGGCTTTTCATGCAGTAAGATCTACTTAGCTATTCAATAAGTTCTAACATTTGTGCATGTGGACTTTAAAACAGAAAGCTTCTAACAGCTCTTATTTATGCTCCTCTCTGAGGATTTTTAGTGACAAAATTTAGAAATCAAAACAGTAGGACTAAAATATATTTATATCAGAATCAGAGTGCTCTTCCTGCTCCTTGACTTCATCACACTGGACTCAAAGAGTTCTCACATCAAAACAACGATTATTAAGAGTGGCTGACACTGGGAAAGAAGGAGAGCACAAGAAATATGAGCCTTGACTGATAAGATACCTGACATCCACTGCTGAGATCAGAATGCAAAAATGAAAACAGCGCCTTCAGAATATCCAAACACTGTAGTCTCCAGCACTGCACTGTCTAGAGACTTGTTATGTATCAGTTGCAGCTAGTGGTTAATGGTTAAAAAAGTCTGAAGAGAGTAGAACACATGAAAGAACAAGATATTAGATTGTAAAAGAGGAACCCTCTACATATAATCTTTACTCTTTGTTTCCTCTCTACCCTTTTGATTACTCCATCTCACAAGCAAGAAGGCCTCCAGAAACAACCACTTTGTTTATACCTGAGATTCAGAATGCTATCTGCAAGACACTGTCACATCTACAAGTGATGCAGTGCAATTACTTCTTAACTTCATATAGGTATATATCTGTATGTTCACATATCAATATATGAAACAAACATCACATCTCAGAACAAGCAGCACATTTCTGACATTTATAGAGTCAATTTGCTAACATGGATTTAGCAATGGGAGGAAAGATCAAAGTAATCTCTTTTCCAAGTAATACAGTCAATTTTGTTTGTCTGTGCTGGTTTTGGAAAGAAGCTATCAATATACTGTCTTGATAAAAACTTTCTGTGCCAATTCACTGTTTTCTTTATCGATGAAAATCTGAAGTTTCAGTTTGTGTTGAATTTAACAACAACACCCTGAGCCACTACTTTTTGTCTTGACTTCATGCCCATAAAATGTCAGAAATTATATCTTTACACATTTATTCAAATAAATATTGTCCTTGAAAAGAGATAGCAAAGATCAAATGACACATAGTTGAACACCTTATAGAGAAAAATATAGATACTAGTAAGTACATGCATCCAAACCACTTTATCTTGCTACAGCTAGGACTAGCTATATAAAGGAAAGAGAAAAGTCAGAGGGCTCTTGTTAAATAAATACCAGTCCAGTTTCCCTCTTCCTCATTTATTTATCTTCTAGCTCTGGACTGCTTTCTGTCCACCCTGCAAGTACAGGACAGTAGAGATTTCTTTCTGGTCTTTCCTTCAACAGTCTCAAAGAGCAATCTTCAATCTGAATATTAAAACAAGGTAAGAAAATATGTATTTGTCCTTCTTCAGGGCAACATAGTACCAGTAATGTAAGCATCAAAAACAGGTCACCTGGACCTTACACTTAAAGAACATGCCCATTTCTCACACACAGAATAACAAGCATGAATGACTACAGTCTTATGTGCAATATTTCTTTCAGCATTTTGTCACCTGTGGTTGAAATAAAACCCCTCACTAATGTAGGATATAGGCATCCAGGTCACACAAATGGCCAGCAAACACCTTGAATGATACAGTGAGGTTTTATGAGCAGTCTTGTTGCCACCAAGTAGCTCCATAAGCCTTGGGCATTCCATGATGGAGGTGCCTCCATCATGGTGAAGCAGGAGTGGCAACATTCCTCACTCATCTCAGTCCCTTTAGGTTCCCAGCCAGGAACTGAGGTATGTTTTAAGTCCTCAAGAGTCCTCCAAGATATGCTTGGAGTAATTCTCACTCTTTTGCACAGCAACAAACCCTTCCAGCACCCTTTCAAAAAAATAACACTTGCACTCACACCTCCTTCTAAGAGTCCAGGATAAGGCTGCAAAGCCCATCACAGGATTTAAATATTCATTTCCTTATGCCTAGTTCTATACTATGTCCTGTGGCTAGCTTTTTGATTAACCAAACTGGGTATCTGCTTTGAGGACAAATGCATGGTTTTCCTCTCGGTGAAGGTTTATGGAAGCAGTGTGGTTGGTTTGGACTTTTTTTTTTTTGCCAGACTTGAAGCTGGGAAACATTTTGAGGGTCTTATGATTTAGATATAGTAATTTTGATGACTTGCATGTCCATTCTTTATTAACATTAACTTCCACAGTATTCTAAAATATATTTCTCTTCCCACAGAACAGGATACATAGACTCTCTTTGTTTTTCACTGAGATTCAAAGTTTAAAATTGAAAGTCTCAAAGATTCCATAAACTGAGGATGCTTAGTTAGATAAGACTTGAGACAGATTTAATGAAGTAATTAGAATTTTAGGTGACTCTGTACAGGTAAAGAAGAGTTCCCAATAACAGAGACAGCTGTCAGAACTACTAAATGTCAGAGAGCAGGTGTGGCTTGCTGTGTAACCAAAAGATGAGGAGTTTAGAATTAAGAATCATCTTTGAAAACTTTAGGTAACTGGCCTACCATTACATAGAAATAATATAGAAGCAACAAGAACAGAGTCCTTGACAATCTAATGTTTTGTTCATTAAAAAAAAATCCTTTTTCTTTATTCCATTCTCTTATGGGGTCTGGGTCATCCTTCAGAGAATAGAAAATTTGGCAGAAAATGCAGTCTTAGAGCAAAAAGAGTAGGAAGGGATTAAAAGAGAGGATCATAAAAGAAGATTAAACAGAATGCACCTACACAGAATATTAGTGTATACTGCATTACATGAAAGTAAAACAGCCTTCAAGTATAAGCACTTTAACCCTTGATTTCAAACAGCTGTCTTCGCTTGAAATTCTTCTATATGGGGAAGAAAAACTTAGATATATTTGATAAGATGATATGAACGACCTTTTCTTGTTTGTTTTTCCTTTTGCCTGATGATGATGATGATAATAATACTAATAATAATAATAATATCCAAAACTCTTCTGCTTATCTCCTGAAACAATATGGGAAACAAATAGTATTGCCAAGTTCATATTCAAAGTTTTACTTGTCCACTCCTTTTCAGTGTCTGCAGCAAATTAGGTAGAACATGGAATCATCAAGCTTTTTAACCGTAATCTTTGGTTCATCTCCAAAAAAGGTCTCTACTACACTACCACTAGACAAGGATTTATGTGGAAAATATAGCATATGATTAAATAATCACAGGTGGTATTGTAATGTGAATACAAAAAGACACAAATGGGGGTTGGTTAATCATAATCACGGAACCTCAGCATGGTACTTAGATTTCAATTGTTACTACATCCAAGAATAACATACAGACAGAAGTATCTTAGCACTCTGGCATTTTCAAAGAAGGACAAAGCAGTATGCATTTATGAATATTTGTCATCAAGATTTTTAAAACCTATCCTTGCAAATGCATCCCTTAGAACAAACTAGATCATATTTATTTGGTCAGTCTCTTGATCTGTGCATAGGTGCAGGGATATATAATAAACTGACTAGATTCACAGCTATGTAACTTGCCCAAAAGATGTTTTTTCATAACACTTGCAACTACATTTTTCTGGTCTTTCTACAAAAACCAACTCAAGCAGGCCAAAGACAGGTAAACCTTTGGTAAAAAATTTGTATGTCTCTGGAACTACCACTAAAACGGTAACTTATCCTAAGGCTGCACAGTAGTGTGATGTCATACCAAAGATATAAGAGCTTTAATCAGTGTACCTTTGCAGCATAAAAAGAATCACCTGTTTTTAATAGGGACTATCCTGTGATATTTTGCAGTATTTTATGTAAGAGACGGATAAGTACAGTCTTAATTTAGTTACCCATTCTGCCCTAGAAACAGGAACATCAAAACCTACACAAGCCCTTATGACCCAAATCTAGCCCTGCATATGGATATCTTCAATTAAAACTACATTAACTACACTTGGAAATCTAAAACAGTCCCAAGAGTCAGTTCATTGAATTATCAGTAGCATAATAGTTACCACCACTAATTCCCTCCCTTCTGCTTTTCTCTGCTGCTGTAAAGTGTATAAAAAGCCACTGCCATCTGTGCTGGCTTTCAGCAGTGCAATATCACTTTTCCTGACTGTCACAGCACTCAGCAGCAAGGGCAGGGCTACCCCCCTTCACACAGTGGTTGACTTCTCTGGCAAGACAATATTTCTCTCCCACCCACCCTAATTCTTCCCTATAAACCTGGAGATACAGGACAAAAGTGGGCTTCATGAGCCCTCACTGATGCCCTATTGTTCTGCCTGCCTGGAGAAGCTTTTCCATACCTTGGACCAGACCTTCCGTGTATCTATGCTGAATGGAAATCAACATAGTTCTACGGTCTGCTTCCTCAATACCTGTATCTAAACAATCATATTAATGCAAGATAAATCTCTTGCATACATAAGAGGATGCAATCAGCCCAAAACAGAGATGTTCTAAAATACGTTTCCTCAGAGAAGTTATCTGGAGGATCTTGGTGGGCCTGCCCACATTGCAATGCTTATGGCAGCAACTCACTTTGTTTTACATGTTGCCCAGAGAAAGAGGAACAACACTCATAGAATAATATAATTTAATATATTTAATTTTAAGAAGTCCTTTAGTAAGGATATAAGTTTTGCAGGAAATAATTTTGGTTCTAATTTGTCCCAGATGTATCTGCTCTTGAAAGCTTGTGACATGGTCTGCAAAACACAAGTACTTTGAGCTTTTCTAACCACTTAAGAAATGCAGTGTATCCCAAATATCTAAGGTTAACACTGCATGTATCTTTTTGACCTGACATATTAATCTACTCTTTAAAGTGGAGAGTGACAAATTATTCAGATTGTATATGTAGACATATATATTGACAGATGTACGTCACAGGTTTAAAGAGTGTTGTTTGAAACAGGACAGAGCAACTTCGCAAAACACAATTACTGTTAGTAAAACCTACTAAAAAGAAAGTTTAAGAAGAAAAGTGAAAGGTAGCAGTGACTTTATTTGTGCATTTTATGTTTTCTGTTATAACCCACATGATCCAAAAATTACCAGATTGTGACTGCAGCCTGTAGACACATTCTGTTCCACTGAAATCTGCTTTGTCAGGCATATTCTAAGCCACTTCAGAAAAATTTCTTTCTAGAAATGTCTTGTAAGAACAAAAAGCATGCGGGAAGAGTAAACTACCCTCTTGATAACACTAACCTAATTTGCAACAGTATAACAGAGTGCCAGGTGGAAAAACAAACACAAGCTTTAAACACATGAACGAGCAGTAAATAAAATTAAGGCTCACATACACCAGTAAAAAAATCATTTAGAATTATATAAACAGAAGCATCATCAGTCCAGTTTGGATTATGGAATTAATAATATTGATAACTTGGTCCAGACTGCTCCTTTACTGAACAGCACTACTCAGAATCTCTGGAGATGTCTGACAAATGTTTTATGTTGATGTGTCAGCTCCTGCCCCTCTCACACCTTGCCACACAAATAAAACATTTATCAAGCTCACAGAGAGGACTGAATACCATTTATTTGCCAAGAAATTGTGTGCTTATTGAACATTTGCCTGGTGTGCATCTTGCAGGACAGAATTATCTTTTTGGACCTGCAAGCCAGCTGTGATTGCAAATATTTTGCTTTTTCATGCATGTTGCATTCCAAGGGTCAGACTCTTTCCCTCTAAGACTGTTTTATAATATTCAGATAAAGTGGTGAAACAACTTAATGGCTGGAGGAGGCAATACTGCACCCTTTATTACTGTCACTGCAATGACAGCTTTGTATAAGTGAGAAAAGCTGACTAACACTGTTAGTGACATCAGTGAATGGACAGAAAACTCTCCTTTCCTTCTGAAAACACATACCTTGAAATGTCTGGGAATTTTGCAATTTGGATATTCCATGCTGTTTTAGGTTGGCTTCTGACCCTCTAAAACCAAACTAGATTTTTAAGAACTGCATCATGGGTGAGATATGGTAATCACAATCAGAATAGGAGGATTTCACAGGATAATTGTTCTTTGTGTCAACTATTCAGCCAGCACTGAATTCAGATGGAGCATTCAGCATTCAGCAATACATAGATGAATGGAATTTGTCTAGACTTTGCTAAAACATCTAGCTAAAATGTCAGAGAATATCTGCAAGAAAAGTGGAGTTGATCAGGAATTCACAGGGTAGTATCAGGGTCATAGATGTCTGGTTTATTTACTTTATGTGAATGACCATTCTATGGTGATTTGAACTTTTACTAATCAACATCCATCAAATGCAGTCATTTTTTGACCCACATAAAAAAGAAAGTTTGGTTGTTTTTGGGTTTTTTTCTGAGAAGAAAAAAAACAATTTCCATAAATAATAAAAGGCTGAACAGCAAATTGTGGTATAGTTTGTGGCAAATAAGGCCATAACAGGGGGTAAGTTATGTTTAGAAGTGGGTCCAAAAAAGCCAACTCAGGGTTAAGCTAGGACAGGGTTAAAAGACTGTGGCGCCCAGAAGAAATCACATAATCCTGAATAGATACAGAGTATGAACTGTGGACAAAGTAGATGCACATTTTGGAGAAACCAAAATACTGGGAGAGGAGGGACCTTCTTCTCATCTAGAAACAAAAGAGAGACAAGTGTTACTTTACATAACCATGCAAAGATCTGCAAAGTGCAGACAACACGGGTAAAATGACAGCAATGTATTAAGCCAAATAGATTTATTTAAAGACCCCATAGGTGCTATTGCAACTTGAGAGGAGTAATTCCTCAGTCTTTTATTGCTTAACAATATTCAGCTTGAAACACAGAAAATAGAAAGTTACTTGATAAACCAGAGTATTTATGATTGTAACCTTATCCCTATAGGAGAGTGTGTGAACTGAATGTGTGAAACCAAAATAATAAATGGGAAATGACAACATTTATAATAGAACAGGTGAGAAACGTGTCTATTATAGGATGAAAGCTCACCCAGCCATTGCTGTCCCTCAAGAAAAGAGCGGTCACTGAAAGGCTGACACGTAAAAAAATAAGGAACAATCTGAGACTACTTTCTTCCTAATGGTGAAGGAATAATCAAAAGACCATAAAAAGAGAGCTAAAATATCATCACCATAGTTTATATATAAACAATTTCTGTACCCTGAAATAAAGCTTAAAGGAAGATCTCATCTTTATGCATTGATAAGACCTATGACTCAGGAGTAAGAGAAAATGAACAAGAGGATGCTGAAGTACTCAAGGGACAGAGATCATAATGTATGAGGGGAAAATGACAGAGAAGAGGAAACTCTGGGGAAGAATAGTTGCTCTTTCCTCTTTCCTACAATATAGAGGGGCACTAAGAGAAGATGAAGACAAACTCATCTCAGAGGTGCCCAGGAAAATAACACAAATTAGTGCAAATTAAACTCAGTCTTCCTAAGAAAAAACTTTCTCCTCAAGGAACATGATTGAGCCCATGAATAGGTTTCCATTCCTGCAGATTTTAAAAATTCAGATGGACAAAGCCCTGAACAACCTTATCTAAACCTTGAAACTAGCCTTTGTTTGAGCAGGAAGCTGGACTGGATGATGCACAAAATCAACAGATTGTTTTCAACTTTTCTTCTATGAATCTATGCTTGTAAGTAGAATTTAACAGACCAGTTGAATATTAAGAGTCAAATTTTGGAATGTAAGTACAACCAAGTGAAACTAAACCCCAGAATTATAGATTACTGAAAAGCATTGCTGACTAACAGTCTTTTATGATGCACCTGAGAACCTCATTTCACATTCACCTCATAGTGAGAAGCTGGCAATAAAACCCACGTATACCAACATCTGAATTATGCAACTGCAATTTCAAGAACAACTATGGACAAATATTAACTTTGTAAATTTTGCAGTTTCCTTTAGGTCTTAATGTTGCTGTTGCAATAAAAAGACCATATAAAAATGAGCCACAAATGACTGTTCTTATCTGTCAAAAGAGTACCCAGGTTTCCTCATACTTTTGAAGGATTATTCTTTTACTAACTGGACTATCTCATAAAGCTTCCTGTATACAATGAGAGATTGATTGTGAGTGTCCTCTTTATTCATGATTAAATTCTCATGGTTTACGATTGGAGGGGTGATTTCTATCACTTGTTCTTAATTTTGCATATGAATCTGTAGATGGAATTCTTAAACTTCAGAGGATAAGATGTTGAGAGATGGTTGCATATGATTTAAAATCATCATACTGTTGGTACAGAATTTTCAAAGGCCTCTCTCTATTCTTCTGTGGAACCCACATTGATATTAATTCTTCATTTCTGTACACTGTGCTATTAAACTTACTCCATGTTCCTCAGGGTGTGATCAAAGGCAGATTAACTATACTCCTACAGATTTTGGCTTGGGCATAGATTTTGTTTTTGTCCACTGAGGACAGAAGGCTGAGTGGCGAGATTGTGCAGACTAGAGTTTTTTACTACTGTTGCAGGACTGAACTTTCCAGGCAGAGGGAATTTCAATGTGAATATTTCCTGTGCAATCCTGTTTATACAGTCACTCTCTTTTTAGCACTACCCACCAGCAAACATCTGTGAATTACAACAGCCAGATAGAGGCTGCTTGCTTCTTTCTCCCCACAAAACACAGATGCTGGAACCAGGTCTTTACTGGAAACAATTATCTGTAGCAGAACGGTGCATGGGGCTTATGCAGTGCCTACCACAAAGTACTTAAGTTTGGCTCTTATGTAAAAAAAGCTCCACTTATTTGGTGCTTATAAGCATTACCTGCCCCTTCGGCTGCGGGGAAAACGTGTATAATTCTCTTTCTCTGAGAATACAGATTTCTCCATTTATGCTGGATGGTAGACAGGAAATTGTTAGCAAAGCACAGCTGGCTCGTAAGGCAACATGAAACAACAAAGGAATGCCAACCTCTCCTGGCTGGACAGGGATCTTGGCAATGACACCAGTTCCTTTCAGGCATTTCCTTGTCACCATAGAAGAGTTGCATGTTTTGGAGGTATTCCAATAATTCATGCAACTACGACATCCACCAGTAGATAAATCCCATGTAGGTGACAGATTGCAGGATAAAAAACAGCTCTCACAAGTTACATAGGTTAAGCACCAACCAACTCAAAACAGCAAGAGGGATATTTAGGGGGGTTCATAGAATCATAGAATTATAGAAAGGCTTGGGTTGGAAGGGCCCTTTAAGGGTCACCTAACCCAACCCTCACTGCAAAGAGAAGGATCATCTTCAACTAAATCAGGTTGCTCAGAACCCAGACCAACCTGGCCCTGAATGTTTCCAAAGATGGGGCTACTGCCTCTCTGGGCACCCTGTGTCAGTGTTTCACAACCCTCATTTTAAAAAATGCCTTCCTTATATCTAGTATGAATATATGTATACTCTTTTAGTTTAAAACCATTAACTGTTGCTTTAACATTATTGTTAGACCCTGCTCAAAGGTTTGTACACCTCATTCTTGTAAGCACTCTCTAAATACTGAAACACTGCAATAAGGTCTCCCTGGAGCCTTCTCTTCTCCAGGGTGAACAAGCCAAACCCTCTCAGCCTGTCTTCACAGGAGAGCTGTTCCAGCTCTCTGATCATCTTTGTGCTTGTCCTCTGGATTTGTTCCAACAGATCCATGTCTTTCTTGTGCTGGGGGCCCCAGAGCTGAACACAGCACTCCAGGTGGGGTCTCACAAGCGCAGAGAGAGACCAGATGGCCACACTTGTTTTCATGCAGCCTGGGATAGTTTTGGCTTTAAACTGAAAGAGAGTAGATTTAGATTAGCTATTAGAAAAAAATTCTTTTTTGTGGGGGTGGTGAAAGCCTGGAACAAGTTGCCCAGACAAGATGTGGATGCTCCATCCCTGGAAGTGTTCAAGGCCAGGCTGGATGGGGCTTGTTCAGAGGAAGGTGTCCCTGCTCATGGCAGGGAAATTGGAACCATTCTGTGCTTCTGTGATATGATCCAATGATCTAATGTTCAAAGTTATTGCTCTGATACCCTCCCCTTTCACATTGTCTTATAAAATTGATGCAGCACTGGACATTTTTACAATGGCTGACACTTTGCAATGTGTTCTTACCTTCCATTTGCATGGGAAAGCACACGGGGACAGTTCTCTGTGGTTGAAATGCCTAAGGCTGTTTGTACTGGCTCAACAGAGCACAGCAGAGAAGCAGCATGCAGTTTTTCATATTTGTGACTTTTCAAGGTCATAGGCCTTTTTTCTCTATCTTTACAAAAATCTCACCTCCATAATATAGGTGCTTCAATAACTTAGGGATAAATGAAATGTAAGTAAGGACATGAGTGAAATAAACCTCTCTCTCAGGTTCATTCATCACCATGTAGTGCCCCAAGAGCATGCTTCAAAATCACCCTACCAGGATCAAAGAATTGTCGGACAAAGGCAAATGTTGATCAAAGCCATAAACAATCATCGTAAAAATCCCACTAAAACTTATTAAAAAATTACTTAAATTCTGAATTTCTGAAGTAACTCAGTTTATCTTGTGTGGATATTATGGACTAAAAATGCAAGATTCATAATCACTTGGTAATCACAAGAGTGTTGGAGTACAAAGTGGAAATTAAACTTTCTTTATCAGTAGCATATGTTCATACTGCTCCAAAAAGAAAAAAGCTAAGTAATGTTAGACTGGGACAATACTGGAAAGATGCATAAGAAAGAGAGTAACCCTTTAGTAACCAACTACTGACAAAATCCAAGGCTTTGGTTTTAAGAGAGAAAATATTTCACTGCTATTTTCATCTTGAGACAAGTATTTACTAACACATTGTACAACCCAAACAACAAAATTTAATTTTGCATGGAAGTAGAACATCTCCAAGGTACAGGTTAGCACACCCATAACACATCACAACAGCCAGCAGACAAACCTTCAGTAGATGCACAGTGCTTGTCACTGCTGACATATCCATAAAATGGCCTACATAGCTGTTATATCTGCTGAAGGAAGTGTCAAGTGAAAAGAATAACCTTGACACTGCAAAAATTGAAAATACAAAAAAATAAAGTGCCAGTAAAAAAAATTGCTCTGAGTTTGTTGGGTATATTTTGCAATTTTTATCCCCTTGCCTAGTGTCAAAAGTTCCCAGGTGTCACTAAGGTGACAATGTAATTTCTAGGTAGTAGCCAGGTATCATGTGTAGTAACACTTCATAAATTTAACAAGTTATGAATTTCTTCCTAAGAAATACCACACTACCCCTTCAAACCCCACCACGGTGTGAATTCTGGCTGAGAGCCTGTCAGAGGACCTGATGCACTTCTTCATTCTTGCATCAGTAGAAACCCCCTCCAAGACAGAACAGATTTCTAATACTTTAATTTTTTTTTCATTATTATTAGAAAAATATTTCTATGCAGATTGACACAGGAGGCTAAAAAATGGTCTTTCCTTCCTTGAGGAGTGTTTGCTTTCACATTGTAATCTGTTCTTTGAAAGCTGAGCTGGGATTTGCTGAACAGTTGCAATTGGGACAGACCCAATGGCTATGACACATGGAGTTCTCTGGCACCATGGAGTTCAGAAGTGTATTTCCAACAATAAGCACATAACCACATCTGCATGTCCCCTAGAAGGATTACTAAGAATCACAAGGAAAGCAGACAACACCTGTAAGCTGGACTGAAATATCCTCTAACCCTAGCTCAAAAGTAACTAATTCTCCTGGTGCTCCTCCGTGAACTCATCAAACCCACAGAGGTATCTAAAATTAACTTAGGGACATAACTGTAAGAGAACAAAGACAGAAAGGAAAAGATAGAATTAATTTTTCTTCATATTTATAAAATTTCTCTTTTTGAATCTTCTCTCTCACACAGAAACAAATACCAGTATAGACTACATTACAAAGAGAACTTTGTACCCAAAACTAAATTTTCTTTTTTTCTATGTTTTTTGACTCGGTTGTTCAAGCAGATTACCAGATGATAACAGTCATTTTTGTGGGAGGCACAAGGGAGACAGCATGAGGATGGGAATGAGAAATGGGAGTACAAAACCATCTCTTTCAAATGCAGTATCATTTTATACCTGCTGCAGTAGATTACAAGGTCACAATTTCAGTGCATCTAACCATCAAAACAACACACATGGGATTTTCTTAAATTTTCTGCTATGTGCAGATCAAGTTTTGATGTTTTTCCAGCAGTTCAGTCCAGCCTGAATTAAAGCTATTTATTGTGTTCTGTACTTATAATCAAACATCTGCTTTGGTCAAATTAAAGCTTTAGTCAGAGGAAGAGTTTAAGATTGAGGTTCCTCACTTTATGTCAAGGTTAAAAGCCTAATTTGATTAGTGACTCTGAAGAAAACCTTTTGCACTTCTTACTTTTCACCAGTAGACCCAGGACGGACTTCTTGGATCCTGACAGATTTATTGTCTGAATGCAAAATTCAAATGTGATATTTTTTCTCATTAACCTTGACATGAAACAATTATGTGCACATGGACAGTTCCATGGTTAAAAAGAGCAGAGACATCTCCTTCCCTTAAGTGTTATAAGGCAAGGTTCTGACAAAGTACTCTATGAATCTGTCCTCCCTGTTACATCAAGTTCTATTTTTTCTATTGTTTTAATACCAGTAAGAACTGGTGCTTATCATCTTCCTGTTGTTGTTAAAATGAGTGCATGAATGTGTTCATTCTCGTTCTTGACTGACTTCTAATAGATTTGTAAAGCTTTGCTTTCTTGTGGTCTTATTCCAATCTTCAAAACACAGAGCTTTCACATGACAATGAACACTTGAGGATGACCATGTAACATCACAAGATTGTGAGTTTTTGAAAACAGACTGAGAGAATAATTTTACTGCTTTTTTTTAGTGCTTATTCTGAGAACTGGTTGGGTATATCAAGCTGGTTGAATATAGATGACAGAACAGCCATTATTTTAACAACTATTAAAAATCAGCATCAACCCTAATTGGAACTAAACCACTGCCTTGCATATTTTTTTTAAAGGATCAACCTTCAGATTTTCACACAGGGATGAGTTATATTTAAGAACTGGAGTTTCCATGCTAAGATTTCAGCCAGCGTAAAACTTTTAACTAAGCCAGTTTAATTTCTAAGGAGAAGAAATATACCAGACACCAAACTGTCATGGGTTGGTTTCCTTTTCCCTAACAAGAAAAACAGCAGTGATCAAATAAATTATTCCTATTGGAGCACAAACATTAGGAAGAACATTTCCTCAAAGTCCAAATGAAAATTCATGGACAGATTCATCTGCTATGCAACAGTATGTTGTTTCACAAATTCCGAGATGCCAAGCCATTACCTGAATACAGAATCATAGAATCATAGAATGGCCTGGGTTAGAAGGGACCTTAAAGACCACCTAGTTCCAATACCCTGCTGTAGACAGAGACACCTTTCATAGATCAAGTTGCTCAGAGTTCCAACTGTTCCAACCTGTCCTGGAACTTCCAGATATAGGGCATCCACCACTTCTCTGGGCAACCTATTCCAGTGTCTCACCATTCTCACACTGAAGAATTTCTTCCTAATAGCTAATCTAAACCTACTCACTGTTTCAAGCCATTCCCCCTTGTTCTGTCAGTATGTGCTGTTATAAATAGTCTCTTCCAGCTTTCTTGTAGGCTCCCTTCAGGTACTGGAAGGCCACAATTAGGTTACATCAAAGCCATCTCTTCTCCAGGCTGAACAAACCCAGTTCTCTCAGCCTTTCCTAGTAGGAGAGGGGCTGCACCCTTCTAATCAGCTTGGTGGATCTCCTCTGGCCTTGCTGCAACAGGCTGATGTCCTTCCTGTGTTGGGAAATCAAAAGGAAGTTCACAGAGCCTCAAGCCTGTTCCCAGTTTTTAAAAGGGTATGGTCAGGCATAACTTCATGTTTTGAACAATACTGAATGCTGACACTTATTCTTGAAGCATGTGGCAGGCTAATGCAGCTGTCAAAGATGAACACATCCAAATTCCTTCTCTCAGACTGAGAATAAACTTTGCAAGCCGGGAGCTCTAATGCAAGGCAAGTCACCAACTCCTGTGTGATCTAAAAAGCCTCAGTTAAAATAGAAAGCAGCTCTAAGCTGGGCAAAATAGCTGGTGGGACAGACAGACATGTCAGAAAATCTACAATTACTTGGAAATGAAAGCCTTTCAAAAGTATGTATCCAATTTGACTATATTTTGGGGGAGAATTGTCAAAACAAATAATTTCTACATTCAGTAACATGGAAAACACTGAAGTATTTTGTCTAGATATAGTGGAAATGCCATAACTTTTGTAATATTAATGTCATTATGACAATATACATATATTATAATTTCTACCTTATGGAGAAAGTGTTCACATTTTTGATGTTTTAACACTTGTTAAATTCTTTCAAAATTGTATTTTGTTGCAGAATTGTAGCACTCATCTGCAAATAAACACAAGTGGGTTCTGAAATGTCACAAAGTATGACAGTCATTTTCTATTTAGTTTTCACATCAGATGGATTCACAAATAAGGTGCTTAGTTTAAATATTGCCACTGAGACAGTGCTTGGGAATCCTCAGATGCAAAATTCTGTGAAACAATAAAGCTGACCAAATACCCATGTACTGTAATAAACACCTGAATTACAGTAACATCTAGAACAGTTGAATTCCATCAGAATTTTTCTGCAAGCATTATCTGTGATAATATCATCGTATTTTTCACAGCAACGCTATTTCCTACATCTGGATCACTCTTGCAGATGACAGCTGTCTGAACAAGTAACTTTACTTTGTATAGCCTCTACAGTCCTTAGCCCCATTAGTTTGGAAAAAAAAATACCCCCTTTAGCAATAAGTATGCTCTGTTTTATTAAATTTGTTCTCTAATCACAAGCACATTCTGTGCAGCTTAGGAAGGAGAAAATATTTTACTACCTGCCAAATAATTAAATTATTCTTATGACTTTCTACTCTCACTTCATCGTTACTAGTATCCTTCGGCATAAAGATGGGAAGAAGAGAGGAAAAAAAACAGGTAGGGTTCTAAAAGAATCCTATTGGAAATAGTGAAAGTAAATGATTAAGTGATAGTCTTTGAGTATCAATTTCTTTTTTATTCAACAAGAGATTTATCTACACCAGTTAATAACAAAAATATTAAAAAGCCATCTGCTGAGACTGAAAAATAAAATACTGTATACTGACAACATGGTAATTACTTTTCAATTGCTATGTGCTAGTAATCAATTATTATTTAATATAAAATAATTGTTCTAGTAAAGTCTGGGCTTTTATTTGGTTGTAAATAAATAATAGTTAAATATCAATTACATTATTAATCTTTTCCCTGGCATTACACCACTTGAGGATAGCTCTAGTTTTGAGTAATTCCTTTAGGAATTCATGCAACAACAGGATTCTATTAATTATTGTCTGTTTGAATTTTTTTCTTAAGCGCATTGGTTTGTGTTCAATTCTAGTGATTTCATTTAGGGGTGTTACTTTGAAGGTACTTTACAGTTCTCATGCCCCTTGTTTTCTTCTAAAGAATACATAAATTTTGTCTCTTCAGTCTTCCTATGTTTTACCTGTCTCTCTTCTTCACTTCATGTTATTTCTTCTATGTCCTTTCTCGTGCCAGTCCTACATTCTGTACAGTAATCCAGACGTGTTCAAACTAGACATTTATAGCTCTATTTGTACTTAATCTACTAAGAAGTAATATTAAGCTACATTTCCCTTTCAGATATGTGAGGGATGTCATGTATACGGTCTGCACATGATGAACTGAATTTTAGATTTGGTGCATTGCAACAACGCAAGCAGGACAGGTTTGTGGGAACACAAAATAGTCAGACAAAAAACTTATTATCAACTATTTCCTGTGTTTTCAGAGATCTTTCATAAGGGAATCTTTTTATTTCCAGTGCTATGCATAAAAACACCACCATTTGAACTCTACCACTGGCATTGTTAGTACCAAACATGAGGAGAGGTATTAACTTTCAAAGTATCCCATCTTCAACAATCTTTTGCAAAGCAGGCTTTGAGCTTTCTGCTTTATAGACAGATAGAAACACTTAGTATCAACTCCTCAGCCATTTCTCCACAGAGCTGAAGAAGTCAGCATCAGGTTGGGAATTTTAGCTCATTGATCTCTTGATAGTCAAGCGCAATCCTAAGATATGTTTCAGTTTTCTTTAAGTGGGATAATATAAAACACCATTGAAGTAGTTTCAGGAAAAATACTTATAAAAATAGACTTATTTTTATTCTGGGTGGCTGGAAGCCACTGGTTTATTAAGGCAGAACTGTAAAATAATAGGGATAAAGAAAAAAACGCAATAAGGTTTAAGGAAATATGGAAGCATAATGGAACAAATATACAAGAATCTAAGACGGTTCTAGCAATCCTTCTTCTTCTATTTCATGGTTCATTATTTAAGTTGGCTCTTAGGTTTTCACGCTGCTCAGTATCATTTAAAACAATGTTTGGATGTGGATAAAAATTTAATTTATACATTCTGTTTGCCCAGACAAACAGGAAACTTCACATAACATGATTACTGAATTTGCATGGATCTGATGGCTGTAAGATACAAGACTGCATAATGTTTAACCCATTTTCCAACAAAATCTGGCTACAATAACTTCTGCTGAACTAGCTGGATGCATTAGAACAGTAAATGACTGTATTATGACAGCTCTGTTTTAGCATAGTACTGCCCCACAATGCTTTTTATATGCCTTATGAGAAGAAAACGTACTTTGTAAATTTCTCCCATAAAAGTTAAAATTCTAAAAGGATTCCAGAGAAGGTGAAGAGTTCTTTGCTTTAAAAAAATATATTCAGAAGAAAGTAATCCTTCCTGATACAAAGTGAACAATAATCAAAGTTTAGCATCTTCTCCATCTGTGCAAAACTTCATGTCCGTTATAATTTAAGCTTTCACTGATATTCTTTTAGTGGCCGCAATGAGTTTGTGTTTTCCCTCCAGAAAGTACCAAGGATCTTCATGTCTTTGAGAACATTTTTGGTGTGTCTCATATGAAAACGGTCCAAAGGATTCGCAGGTTTTTAAACAAGACACAGAAAAACTAGACAGGTGGAAGCTTTGCCCAGCTTTAATTTCTGCAGCAGTTCAGAGTACCGAACAGGTTCAAGTGCTGCTGCACCCAATGGAACAGAGCAGACCATCAAGCACCACAGCTCAGAGCCCCACAAGAGCACTAGCATGACATGGGACCTGAACTAGTATAGCCTAAGTAGAGCTGGACATCACGATACAGATCCCGATGTGACAATACCGTGTCTGGACTGAGCTTTTATCTTCGGGCCCCTCACAAAAGAGTGGCACAAATCTGTATTCTCACCTGCTGGCCCAGCCTGGTGGAACAACACTGTACTGGTGTTGCTGTGGCTACTTAAAATAAGTCTGTGACAAAAAGAAAAGAGACAGTATTTTATAGGCAGAAAGATCTTTGTTCAGGAGAGCCATCTGTCACTGAGGAGAGAACTTCTTTTTGTCTGACAGGTTTTGGCAACAGATGATATCAAGGCCAGGCAGTGGCAAACATGAATTGAGCTGTTGATAAATGGAATAGTTCAATGAAGCCATCGCTCCTGAGTTATAACTTCTCATCTATTTAAAAATACAAAGAAAAGCCAGCAGACTGGAGCTAAAGTGATGTAAATCTAAAATTTTGAGAAAGAATTATTTCTTTACAAGTCACATGTACCTATCTAGTCTATTGGTACAAAAAATCACTGAGACAAACCTGGATTGCCTAAAAAAAAAGTCTAGGTATTTGCAGCAAATATTAATTTTATTTATGAATATTGTTACCAGCAATGCTAAAGGATAACCAAACTATATGCATCAGATATAGCATAAGGTCATTAAAATGTCATATTTAATTGCCAAAGATTTAGAGAAAAGAAACTACCACATAAGTTCACAGCTATTTAATTTTACAAGCCAGTTGAAGCTTCTGAATGTCAAATAAAACTAATTCATCATTTTCAATTATCTCAGCAATCTTTGATATTCTACTTTATAAAGCAGAATATCTTTTATCTACAAGCAAGTCCCAGCACTGACAATGGTTTGATGATTTTCATGGTGTGAATAAGCTGCTGACCACTTATAAATTTATAGTGGTATCAAACCACTGTGGTTAAATGCAGATTCTTTTCTACTGAGCTTAAGAAGACTTGCAACTGGGTTTTCATTCAGTTCTATTGTCATGGGCTGATCACAGAGCTCAGTACAGCATCTGAAAAGACACATATTTAAAGGCTTTCAGACATGTGCTGAGCATCTGTATCTTTTGCACATGTAACTGAGAGTGGACCTAGTATACAGATACTTTCTGTATTAATATCTGCTCTGACTGGATGCCTCAGTTTTAATGGGCTTCTTCAGATTTTACCTGCTCATTCCTCCTCACCTCAGCATTTTTTCCCTTTTGTTCCTTTCACAAAAGCTCCTTCCTTTGGGTGTGTTCATTAAGTCAGGTTTTTTTTTCCTTATTTTCTACCAAAGGGGTAAAAATAAAACCAGATATAATATTAGTCTATCAGTTTCAATATTTTAATGATCAGAACCTTCCAAAAGATATTTGAGGCGTTTCTATTTTAAGTAGGATACAGGACAGTCTTCAATGGAGAAGTCTTCTTCAAACACCAGGTAGATTACAAAAACTAAAATAAATTAATCCTAAATTATGATATTTTCAAATTGGATACACTTACTGCTAAGGTTCACAACCCTTGGTTATGTATCAAAGATACTGATTTAATATTTGGTTTTACTATCTTCTTAATTCTATGTCTCGTAAATAAAATATTTCTTTTTTACCAAGATAAATCCATTACATTTATTTGCTTTGCCTGGGTTTTGGCTCAGCAGCAAGCAATCCTCCCTAGCAAATATACCACAGCCCCATTAAAAATAAATAAAAAAATAGAAAACTGTCCCTTCTATCTCAAAACAAAGGTAGTCACATATACAAAGATTCAAGTCACAAAAAAAAAAAAAAAATCTGTCCTCACCTGTACAACAGGTTCAAAATCGCTTTCAAACATATATAATGCTTTTATGTTCTGGCTACTAGTTGCCCTAAAGGAGAGAAAAAAAATAAAATAAAGCTAACAGAGTTAATTTATTAATGTTTAATCAAGTATGTCTGAGGTCATTAAGGTGCTGTGAAGAGCATGATTTACGCTCTACAAGAAAAGTTGCTCAATACAAAAAATATTTTGAGAGATTAGGTCCTTTGTTTTGCGTTTTTTGTTGAGTGTTTATGTCAGTGCATGCCTAGGGATGTCTCGAGTATAGTTATATTTGTGACCTGTAGAATAGTTAATGCTATAGAGGAGGGGAAAATGACATGACTGACTTCTCCCCTCTCAAATACTTTAATTGGCCTTAGCATCCAGCATCACTGCATCTCCTCATTACTGAGCAGAGCAACTCCAACAGCTCTTTCATGGCCATTATTGCTTTGCTTCTTTGATAAAGTCTAGGTCAGAAGTAGACATTTCCACACACAGAGCACAAAGCTGCTAACTTTTCTTTCATAGCCCAAATCCCCAGCTGCCCATAAAGAGGGAGCAGCAATCTCAAGGAGATTAAAGCCAACCTAAATGCATTTCCTCAGCCAGCAAGACACAAAGTGGAGGGGAGCATGACCTGATCTCTGGTTGGGTTTGCTTTGTTCTCCCACTCTTACCCCAGGTCTCATTTGGCTTATATTTTTCTTTGAACAAAACAGTTTTTGCAAGTGCTGAGCAAACCCTTGGAACTTACTTCATCTTCAGGCACCTTTGTTTTCCTTGGGCAGAAAGATTTGGGAGCTGGTGAAGGAGAGGATGGTTTCTCCTAATCACACCCCATCAACCTGTATACAACACTCTGCCTTTGACCTACTCAGTCAAAAAAACTTCAGAACAGGACTGGGGACACAAATGTCAGTCCTTTAAGATAAGTTAACTCTCTAAATCTTAGTTATGGCCTTCCCTACCAACTGCATAAATAAGCTACATTAACAGGGTCACATCAGAGTATCCTGCTGCTTCTGGCAGCAGAAAGACCAGGGCAGGTGAAAGTTTCTTGCAGCAAGAAGACATGGCTCATTTCCAGATGGGCCCTGAAGAGCACCAGGGCTGGCAGACAGGACTGCACTTCTGGAAGGGCTGAGTAGGAAGGAAGATGTTCCAGAGACCAGTGGGAAGTAGTTCCAGTGAATAACAGCTATCCCCATTCCCAGCCTTGTATAAGAACCAAGCAGCTGTGGCTAGTTAACTAAATAGCAATTGGGAGGCAACAGGTTTAGTTCTGCTCATCACTCTGAGCTGCTCAGCTTGCTGTGCATGCAGAAGATAACACTGCCTGCTGTGCAGGGACCTGGATGACTTGCTGCTTCTAATGTTCTTTTACCTGGGGTTACTTCAGGCTTTCAAAATAGCTTTCCATTTTTGTTCATTTACAAGGGCTTTCTGATCTTATGAAAAGGTACTATAAACATAAGATATTACCCCTTAAAGGACACAATATGATTTATCTAGCTGCCTCACCTATTATTTCTAACATAGCTATTTCTTTTGTAGCAGTTAATCTGACAGCAATTTGCTTCAAAAGAGAGACAGAGAGTGTATCACTTGCTGCTGCTACCGCATTTTGCACAATTCAGCGTGGAAAGAGCGGCTTCCTGGGGGTCTCCCTGCAGGCTTCACCTTCCATCCACACACTCTCTGTGGTCTCACACCGGCAGAGCAGCCTCCCAAGGACCAAGGGGACTCTCCTGTTGCAGTGTGTTTTTATGTTAAATGGGTTGTTTTGCTGTCCCCTATGTTAATAATTTAGTCCTAATTTGTAACATCCCCCCCCGCCTTTTCCCTGTACTGTTAGTACTGCCTAGATTGCATTCACTTATTTAGCTGTCAATCCTTCCCTAACCCTGCCTTTTCTTCTAGATTGTTCCCTATCAATCTCCCAATTTTTGATGCCTTATTAGTTGTTTAGATTGTTCTCCTCCCTCTATGTTTCTTTATTGGTTTCAGTATTGTTATCCCTGCCTTGTTCCCCTCTCCCTGTTGGATCCGTACCCTGAACTCTGCCCCCAAAGCAGACCCTTAAAACCCACTGTCCTGCCCTGAGGGGGGAACTTGTGCTTTCATTTTTCTTTTAGAGCTTTTTAGGTCCTAGCTTCTGCTCTGTCTTCGAGTTAGGTTGCATTTTATGTTATGCTTTTATAATAAGCGAATCTCAAAGCTGTAAGCTAGGCCCATCCTGCATTCATTACACCGATCCACCTGGGACAGTGCCTGGGACACACAGGGCCCTGGGGGAATGTGTCCCACCCCCATAAAGGAGCAGTAGTATCGAAGAGAGCCACAACACTCTCATTCATGATTTCTCTTGCAACATGCTCTGGGTTGCCACTGCCGGCCTTGCTTTGCCCTACACCCACAAATTTGCTGCGTGAGCAGGCTGAGAGGCTGGACTCAACGGGGGCCAGGCCTTGCAGGACGCTGTGGGTATCACAGGGCCTTGCTCCACAAGCGGACAATACCAGCAACCTTTCCCAGGCAAAGGCAGACGGCTTCGTCCACCCTGGCTGCTTACAGGGACAGCCTTTACCCGGACAGCTCAGATAGGAATTTAGCAGATGACTGGGCACTAAACTTTCTGCTTCTGCATTTAAGAAACCAGCGCTGCAGGAAGCACTCTGCCTTTCTTGACACTTTATGGCTGAATAAAACCTCTGAGGAGTTTGGCAAACTCACTATCCTAACAAGCTAGCAGAACAAACTTCAGAACCAGCTTAAATATGAGTCAAAACTAGGCAGCTCCCCATTACTACCACTCAATACTTCCTATCTACAAACAAAAGCCAGCACAAAACACTGTCTAGCAAGCCTGTCCATTACCAGGCATGAACTCTGGCTGCTGAAGGAGAGCTTTGAATGAGATTGAAAAAGAATGATTACAAGCTGACAAAAATGTCCTGTTTCCATATGTACCATCAGGTTAGGGAATTGTGAAACGCCTGCTCACTGCTTGAAAATGTATAAAATGCTCTTTAGAGGGTTAGAAGAAAATGGGTTTCAACAGATATACCGGTATCATTTAAAAAAGACGTTTCCATGTCTATGTCTGTAAGATGGGAGTCTGAGCTGCCAGAGCTTAATATCTGTTCACCAAGGTAGCCTGGTCCAAGCAGAGCACAGTGATAACACACGGCTTAGGCTGCCAGGAGCCAAAGGGGTTTCCTAGAATTGCTGACTCCCCAAATAACTTCTGTGTCTTTCTTCCTTGACGGAAGCATTAATGTTCCATCCTCAGCTTGTCAAGGATTTTTTTCAATTGGTCTTTTAAATTACAGGATGGCCCCAATGAAACAGGATTTTGATAAAATGTGATTTTTCATGTAGATAGCTGAGAACTAGAATAATATGAGACACATTCAGAGAGACTAGAGATTTGTATGAAGAGGCTAAAATAGCTGTGTAAAACCAATAGTTTTGACTCTGTCAGCTTACAGCTATAAATATTTGGGATTGTATGTTCCTTTTTATAAATTTTACCTTGCCCAGGAAACAAAGATACGGGATTGGGAACAATTGGGTTTTTTTTATTATTTCTCTTCTATCTGTGGTAATAGAGGTGTGCATAGGAACCCAGCTGCAGTGGCTGTATTACAGGCATTGCCCCAGTAACTTATCAGATTGTTCCCCAAACAGACGTGCTTCAAGAAGAACAGATCTCAGCTATGAGAAGGAAGGCACAAAGGGTGTTGAGTTTAATGTTTCAACTGAAGACACATTTTTGCATTAGTAAGTTTTAATTAAGCTAACCAAGTCCTGGGAAATTACTAAATGTGAACTGCAAGACTTTCTTTTAAAATAAACCCACCCGAAAGAAAACAAAACAAACAAAAAAACCAAACAAAAAAAACCCCACAACAACACACACAAAGAATATTAAAAAAAACCCCAAACACATAATTATAAGTCAAAATCAAACTTTTTGTGGAAACTTAGAGGAGGAAAATCCTGGGTCAAGAAATGACAAGGAAAATCTCTAGCAGGTGGTCTCTGACTGAGGCATGTACTTTGGGCTTAAAGTCCTATCTTCAAGGCCCTTTCCTAAACATATCTGACAGTGATTCTGAAATGCCAAGTATGCATGACCTTCCTTTCCCATCAAAATGTGTACAAACTGCCATCTCAATATGATATGTGAGGCTCCAAAACTGTGACAAAGCTTTTGCAGCTAGAGTGATATTTGAAAAAGTCCGGGAAATTATGCAGAATCCTTCATGGATTTAAAAACTCCAACATGGTGGCTAAATCTGGATAACAGATTTGTTGTAAGTACTTAAGATCATATGTTGTTTTTTAACTGGTATTAAGTTTTGGCAGGGAAAGAAGCAGCCCTGGAAACTATCTTTAGGCGCCTCAAATTCACAAGCACAGAAAACTAGGGGCAGGGGCATTGAGAAACAAATGTTTATTAAACAGAGCTTGCTGGAGGTGGATACTGAAAAAAAGAAGAATGAGATTCAAGTACTTTAAAGCATCTGTGCTCCTACTGGAAATCAATGACAGAGCTGCAAAGAGATTTCAGGCACCTTTCCTCTCCATTACCAGTTCTAATGCTGGATTCATTCACTCCTAACCAAAAATGCTGCTTGAAAGGCTTGTGCTTCAGTGAATCCAAAATTCACTTCTTCCCAAACTACATCAGACTGTGGGATTGCAGTTATTTTATTAAGAGAGAATGTGCTCCCCACAGGTGAAAAGAGCAGCAGCTGATTCTATTAGTTACGCAGCTGGCTCAGAGAATTCACTGATAAGAGATGCAGACTGGTTTTTACTCATTTGCAGAGCACTTTTTTTTTCCTTAAGCTGACCAGCAAATTGTAGGCTTTGAGATGCCTGCTAAAAAGAGTCAAATCCATTATTACTGAGGCATATATATGGAATAAAAGCTGAAATTACAGTCTTCATGTTTAAACATCTGGTCACAACCAAGGAGGGATATATCCCCACTGGCCATGAAAAAATAAATCTTAAATATGTATAAATTAATTGCCTATACTAATATGGAATCTTTTTAATCATTTATGTTCAAGCATATGAGTGAATATTCATTAAAGTGTGTTTTCAGACATTTAGAGAGATAATTTAACACATACATTACCAAAATTATTAGCTTCAAATTGGAGAAAATACTCTGCACACTGACACTGTCATTTTATTCTACCCAGTGTCACCGGATCAAGGAAATAGATAAACTATTCACATGACAGGAGGAGGAGATACACAGTTTGGGCTTTGATATCTGTTTCTCCTCACCTGAGAACACACTGCATCTACCAACTTAATGGGTTAAGTACCTTGCCCTTTTTGTAACACACAAGGCCCATTGGAGTTTTTAGACCTGATTTGTGCATTTTTGTGTCTTCCAGAGATTTTAGTATATCACTCAGAAGAGATAAAATAAAAAAGGGTGAACATTCCAGTATTATTCTTATTCTACTTCAGATTTCTATTTCAGTCTTGGTCTCCTTAATGTCTTCACACTTCTGCCATGTTCCATTTGCAGAAAAGTGCAGGTGAGAACACACATTAGAATGGGAGGGGTGAGGTTACAGGGAGCGAATACCAGCAGTGCAGTCAATTGCAGGGCTGCAAGGAAAGCAGAGTTACAAAGATTTATTCATGCTTCTGCCAAGCACAGGACACTAGAAATTATATCCCACCTGTGTTTTTTGTTTACTCCTACATCACTGATCATTAGCCCTTTGTATAGTATATTATTTGCTATACTTTAATATATACTTTGTAATATACTTTGTATAGTATATTATTTGCTTTGCTAGTTTCAACTCCCTAACCATCAGGAGTCTAGTCATCTTAACAAACTTGCTACAGAAACTGGAAGCCTGAGGCATCAGCAGAGAATGTTTTAAAGGTCCAGACCGGTATAAGGTGATGCCAGTATGAGGTGATACATACTCAGTCACCAGTCAAAACCAAGAAATATCCCAGCTGTTCTGAATCAGTTACAATGCTTTATACATCTTACCTAAAAAAGCCTGCAGAAAGATTTAATATAGCTTGAATGT